>JAOYMO020434137.1:0-21327 GCA_025802455.2 Iodosphaeria phyllophila | reverse complement strand
GCTCAGCTTCGTGCTGAAGGACAAGTCTGTCAGGTGTGTGGGGATAGTCCAGTAGTGAATGACCACAGTCACGTCACAGGAAAGCTGAGAGGCTTCTTGTGTCAGCGGTGCAATCGAACCCTAGGGCAGTTAGGCGATGGAGCAGAGCCCGAGCTGATTTTCAGGCTTTACCTCTACGCCTGTCAGTGGGGTGCGTGACCGATGTCTCTTGTAGACCCAGAGCCCATGAGGCGAGAGGAAGTAGAACGATGACAGACCCCACCCCACAAACGTCCGACATGGACATCCTGCTCGACCCACCCGAACGCGTGAAACTCAAGAGCGGGCAGGTGATCCTCCTCAACCGAATCAAGAGCCGTGAGCTGTTCAAGCTCCTACGCATCGTCACCCACGGTGCCGGTGACCGCTTCCTGGAGATGCGGCTGGACCCCGACGAGGACCCGAACGTCTTCGCGATGAAGCTCATGGGAATGCTGCTCATGGCGATCCCGGACGCTGAGAGCGAGACGGTGGAGTTCATCTTCAGCCTCGCCAAGCCAGTGGGTCTGCTCGATCGCCCGAATCTCAACAAGCAGGACAAGGAACGCAACCTCGCTCTGTGGGAGACTCTGGTCAACGACCTGGAGAACCCGGAGCTGGACGACCTGATCACCATCCTCGAAGCGGTCATCGTCCGCGAAGCCCCGGACCTGATGAGCCTGGGAAAACGCCTAGCAGGGGCGTGGGGGACGATGCAGCGGGTGGGCAAGGGCAAGGTAGCCAACCCGCCGGACCCCACATCCCTGAGTTCTCTGGCTCAGAGTACGATGGACCGCTCATCCAACTCTGCGACCTCATCGCCTCCGAGTACGGATGGAAGTACGACGACATCCTTGGAGAACACTCCCTCGGTCAGCTTCGTCAGACCGCCGCAGCAATTGCTCGACGACGTTTCCTGAGAGACTACGAGACGGAGCAGCGTGAGCTAGCCCGGACTCGCATCCTAGCGCAGTTCATCGCCATGACCATTCCGATTGAGGGAGAGAACCCGCTACTCAAGTTGGCTGAGCAAATCGGACTCAATCCGGATGCGAAGCCACCTGAAGAGGAGAAGGACTGGACGCCCGATCAGCCACCTCCGGCAGTCGCTAAGGCGATGGCGAGCGCGGATAACGTTCCGGACTTCGAGGCTTTTGCCATGACGTTTGGCGGTCCGGCAGCCGGAGGCAAGGGCATCGTCATGAACCAGGCACCGGCGGCGGAGGTGCACAAGCCCGCACCTCGGGGCTTCCACAAGGACGGGTCGCCGCGCGACGCGATGGAGTCGTTGGAGGACTGCTTGCAAGGCTTCTGTGCCATCTGCAAGTAGGCACGCCGATTGTTTAGGTAGAGCCCTGGGAGGTGGATGATCATGCCCGACTTCAGAGAGCGGATCATCCGCCTCAAGGTCCAGTCGGACTTTCGTGAGGCATCGGAGGGCATCGACCGTCTTCGTGCGCGGCAGGAGTTGCTGCACGACAGCACCAAGCGCCAGCACAACGAAATCGATCGGCTTGAGCAGGCACGAAACGCTCGCCAGACCGACTACAACAACCGCCTCGCAGCGCAGGACAGTGTCCTCGGCAAGCTGGCAGTCCGTGCCCGTGAGCGCATCTCCAACATCCGTGGCGAGACTGACCAGTCTCTAGCGCAGCGCCGAGTCGAAGCGGAGATGGAAGGTCTTCGCTCTCTGAACGCTCAGAAGGAGCTGAAGCGCCAAGAAGACCACCGTCGCTCCATGGAACAAACCATCTCCAGCTTCAACAAGCTGCGCCAGTCATCCACGATCGCACCGCAGGACCGTGAGCAAATCATCGACCTGAAGGTTGAACTGGACGACAAGCTGGCTAAAGAGCGTCTTCGCCAGCTCAGCTCAGGCAAGCCTCGGGTGACCATGGAAGCTGTCTTGGATGAGGGCAAGGCGAAAGCGAAGATCGAACTCCTTCAGCGCCGCAAGATCCAGATCAAGGCAGAGATCGACATCCAGCAGAGCCGCACCAACTACCTCAAGGCTGCGGCAGCTTCCGGGCTCGTGGATGAGAAGGAAGTCAAGCGGTCACAGTCTGCTCTCGCCGGGCTGAAGAACACTCTGGGCGAGACTGAGTCGCTGCTGGGAGATCTCGTCGGCGGAGGGTCTGGTGGGGGTGGCGGAGGTCTGCTCAAGAAGCTGGGTGAGGCTTGGGGTGACGCGGGCGAGAACGCACGCGGCTTCGGTGGGACTCTGCTCAAGATTGGTCCGGCTATCATTCCCATCCTCGTGGGCATCGTCGGCGTCGTCGCTTCTCTTGCTGGTGAGCTGCTGGCTGCTGGTGCCGCTGCGGTCGCCATGGCTGGTGCGTTTGTAGGCGCGGTTGCTGTTGTCGGTGTCGGACTGGTTTTGTCCTTCAAGCGCGCCACTGAAGCGATGAAGCTCTACAGTCAGGCACAACAAGAAGCTGCGGCAGCGTCCGAGGAGAACCTGACCGCCGCACAGAAGTACCAGAAGGCACTCGCGGCTATGACACCTGAGGCTGCCAAGTTCACGAAGTACCTGACGGGCACAATGATGCCTGCCATCGCCAGCCTTCAGTCTGTGTCGGAGACTTCCTTCCTTCCCGGACTCCAGAGTTTCCTGGAGTCCACCATGAAGCTCGCTCCTCAAGTCACAGGACTGTTCAAGGGTGTGGGCGACGCGGTCAGCAAGGCGTTCGGTAACCTGGGTGACTTCCTCACCAGCGGAAGTGGACTGGACGAAGTAACCAAGCTCTTCGAGGGCATCCAAGAAGTAGTCGACAACCTCTCCCCTGCTTTCGAGCAGCTTGGTGAAGCGTTTGCGACGATCTTCGGAGAGGGCGCTAGCTCTGCTGGCACCTTCGCGGAGAAGATCAACGAGATCGCCACCAACTTCAACAACTGGATTCAGGGGCTAGCCTCTGACGGGAGACTGCAAGCCTACTTCAAGAAGGGCGAGCAGTACCTTGAGGACTTCTTCTCCCTGATCGGCAGCATCGGTGACCTGCTGGGCTCCGCCTTCGGCGCGTTCACGGAAGGCGATGGTCCCAGCTTCCTCGACATCCTGTCCATGATCATCGACTACGTCAAGGACATCATCGATTTCTTCAACCAGTCCAGCCTTGCCGTGACCGGTTTCAAAACGCTCGGTGTTGCTGTGCTGGGCATCCTCGCTGGCGCTATCGCCGTCGTCGTGGTCGCCTTTGAGGCTATCGCGGAGACGATCGGCGCGATCGTCAAGACGTTCCAGAAGCTCTACGACATCGGTGTGTGGATCTACGAGCACTTGGGCGGAGACAAGTCTCAGCAGGTCACCCAGATCTCGGACGCGACTAGGAAGGCTCAGGACGCGCAGGCAGCGTACAACATCTCGCTTCGTGAGGGTGGCAAGCTCTACAACGAGATGGCGGCAGCGTCCACATCCGCCTCCGACTCTGCCAAGACACTGAGCGCAGCGCATGAGAACAGCGTAGCCGCACTCCGGAAGTACAACACCGAAGTGGGCAAGCTCAAGGACAGCACTCTGGCTGCCTCGCGCGCCGATCGGGATGCTCGCGAAGACCTGGCTAAGAACCGCAAGCAGGACGCGGAGGCTCTTGAGCAGGACAAGAAGGACATCGCTGAGCGTAAGAAGGCTGAGCAAGAAGCCCGCCAGAATCTCAAGGACACGCAGCGGGACAACGCCCGGAGCATTCAGAACGCGGAGGACACTGCTGCGGCAGCCCACCTCAAGACCCTCAAGGCTCAGGACTCCCTCAACAAGGCACGCAAGGAAGCCCTTCAGGACTTGATCGACCTTCGTAAGGAAGTGGAGCGCGGGTCACTCAACGAGGAGAAGGGAGCCCTGGCTCTTCGTCAGGCTCAGCAAGCCTACTTCCGTGTGATGCAGGACGCCAGCTCCACGTACGAGCAGCGCGAAGCCGCCCGCCTGGATGTGGCGGAGAAGCAGAGTGATCTCAGTGACACTGTGGACACCAACCGTGCTAACCGCGCCAACCTCAAGACTGCTGAGGGTAAGGGTGTAGAAGGCAGCGACAAGGTGAAGGACGCCATCCAGAACCGCATCGATGCGGAGAAGGACGAGAAGAAGGCTGTCCAGGATGTCACCATCGCCCGCCAGAACGCCGCCAAATCGGAGAAGAAGGCGCAAGAGGAGATCACCAAGGCGGTCGATGACACCCACAAGGCGGAGAAGAAGCTGCGCGACGATAAGGCGCAGTTCGCCATCGACGAGCGCAACGCCCTTGAAAAGTCCCAAGAGGCACACAAGAAGTACATCCAGGCGATCAAGGATGAGCAGACTCAGATCGACATCCTCAAGGCGAAGAAGCAGGAAGCGTTCGACGACGAGAAGATCAAGGCGGACGCCTTCAAGAAGAACATCATGAGCCAGTCGTTCGCAGGCTACGACAGTGCCAACGTCAACAAGGGAGAGTCCGGCAAGAACAAGACGCTGACCTCCAAGGAGGCGGACGAGTACATCAAGCTTTACAACGGACTGGACCCGGCGATCCGCACCGCCCTGGACAACGTTGGTCTGCCTAACAACTTGGACTCGATGAAGAAGATGGTCTCTGCTATCGCCGCTGCGAAGAAGGCTAGCCCGAAGGCGAGTGCTGCTTCGCTGGTGGGTACCGCCTTGCAACGACAGTTCAGCACAGAGCCCAACCGCCCGGCAGGCTTCATCGGTCCGGTAGTCGCCACGCCCGACAAGAACGAGTACATCTACGACTCCAAGAGCAAGCGCTACGTCAAGAATCCTGCCTTCAAGGCTCCCCTGAAGCCCACCGATGCGGCTGGTGCTGGCACCACGTCTAGCCAGTCGATCTACACCGACCCCAAGACGGGCAAGCCGCAGACCATCGCCTCGTTGCTGGGAGCCTCCGCCAAGGACACCAAGAAGGCAGGCACAGACGCCACCAAGGCGTTCGGAGAGGGCATCAACGCTGGCATCACACAGATCAAGCCGGACATCGCGGGGGAATTGTCACGCTCGATCACAGGCTCCGGCGGTGCGATCCCCAAGACAGTCACCGACGACCTGGAGATCAAGAGTCCGTCCAAGGTAGCCTTCCGCGCTGGCGGCGCGTTCGGTCAGGGGCTCGCAGATGGACTCAGCAACTCGGTTGCCACGATCCAGGGGATCATGGACGCCTACTACACAGGCACCGGCAAGACCTCGATCAAGGGCATCCTGTTCAACTCCTTCGAGTTGAGCGGCGGACGCTCGCAGTGGTTCTTCAAGGTGGCTGGCGCGATGATGGTCGGCATCCGCGATGGCATCATCAACTCGGTGTCCACAATCCAGGCTGCGATCAAGGTCATGACGGACGCCATCTTCAAGGGCTTCCAAGGACCGCTGGACGTGGTAGGTGACCTCTTCAGTGCCATGATGGACGAGGGCTACTACAGCATGTCCGTCGGCTCCAACAACGTGCTCCAGGCGATGCGGCTGTTCCTTGCAGAGTTGAACAAGATCTCCACTTCGTTCGGTGTCATCGTCGACACCACGCTGGTCAAGGACATTCCCGTTCCGAAGCTTCGCACCCCCGCCAACATCGGTGCTAAGGCACGTGGTGGCTTCGCTGGTGGACCGGATCAGGGCGACTACCAGCGTTACGACTCAGGCGGCAAGATCCAAGGCACCGGTGGTGGCACCGAAGACAAGGTGACCGTGCGGGTCAGCCCTCGTGAGTGGATTCAGCCAGAGCACTCGGTGAACTACTACGGCGATAACATCATGGAGGGCATCCGCACCCGGCGCATCCCCCGTGAGGCGCTGCAAGGTTTTGCCACTGGCGGTGCGGTCACCCGTGCCACCCAGCTTTACGCACCTACCGGCAAGCTCACAGATGACCAGATCGACTACCTGTACGGCGGCGATGAGCGGAAGAAGAAGGCTGCTGACAGTGGGTCGGACAGTCTCTCAGGCTTTGCTAAGGGCGGGCTCGCGTCTCTCGGTGAACTCCTGTCCTTCGCTACCGGCGGACAGGTCATCAACCAGGTCAAGAGCTGGCTGACCGGCACCGCTGACAAGCTCCCCTACGTGCTGGGCTCCAACGGTCCGAAAGCGTACGACTGCTCCTCTCTGGTCGGTGAGGTGTGGGCACAGCTCACTAACCACGCTCGCAACAAGCGGTACTTCAGTACTGCCAACGAGGGTGACTTCCTCTCGAACCACGGGTTCAAGAAGGGCAACAACGCCGGTAAGGCTACGTTCGTGGTCGGCTACACCAACAGCGGCAGCACCCATCACACCGTTGGTCGGCTGGACGGCATCAATTTCGCCGCCCGCAGCTCGAAGCTTGGAATCTCAGCGCCTCACACTGACCGCCCGGAGCGGTACCAGAACGTCTACTACCTGCCGTCCATCGACGCCATGAAGGGTTCTCCCTCCGCTCCTTCGGCTGCCCCTGTGACAGCTACTCCGGTCGCGGACTCGGGCTCCAAGAACTACCAGGTGTCGTTCGCCAAGATGCAGAAGCTCAAGCTGTCCGACTTCACCAAGGCGAACAGCACGTTCGGCGCAGTAGGCAGAGTGTACGGTTCCCTGCTCGCGGCGATGCAGAAGGCAGGCAAGAGCGAGAACTACATCAACCGGCTGGTCAACGCGATCGGACGCAAGATGCAGTCGGCGGCGGGCTCCGGCAACGAGTACAACGCCAACGCTCCTGATGAGGCGATCTTGGCTCCCGGTGTAGGTGACGACATCGCAACCATCGCGCCGAAGAACCCCAAGATTCGCAACAACATGCGGTTCGCGGTGCTGGCTGCCCGCAATGCCAAGGCAACCTACAAGCAGCTCCTCGCCATGTTCGAGACGGGCATCGTTGAGTCTCACTTCACCAACTACGCGAACAAGAACGTCAAGCCTTCCCTGGCGTTCCCCGGTGCTGAGGGCAAGCCGCAGAGTGACCACACCTCAGTCGGCATCTACCAGCAGCAGGTAGGCAAGGACGGCAGTGGCAAGGGCTTCTCGTGGGGCAACTACAAGCAGGCGATGGACCCCTACCAGGCGTCTCTGTCCTTCCTCTCGCACGCCGCCAAGGTGAAGAACCAGGCTGGACTGTCTGCTGGTCAACTCGCGCAGAAGACACAGATCTCCGCGTTCCCCGACCGCTACCAGCAGAACCGCGCCAACGCTATCGCGATGCTCACCCAGATGGGCTACACCGCAGCCAACTTCAAGGGCTTCGCAGAGGGGGGCTCCCCCGGCTACGCCTTCATGCCCCCCTCTGCGTTTGCCGCTGGCGGCAACGTGGGTCAGGCTGACCTGCCCAATCGCAGTCTCGGACGGGCAGCACAAGCAATCGGCTCCAGCAGCGTTGCTGGAGGGTTCCACGTGGACAACCTGAACGTGAACAACCCCATGCAGGAGCGGGCTGGAGACTCGATCTACCGGCAGGTGGAGAAGATGAAGACGATCTACGGCTGAGCCCCGGCAGGAGACGCCGTGGTACTATCGACGCAGACCGATCTACTAGGTGAAGGATCGATCCTCTGGAGGGGAACCCCATGAACACCGACTTGAGCGGGCAGGGCATCTCGTGGCGGGCGCGGCTCGACATCGCGAAGTACTCGCCGGAGGTCATCCGCAGCCTGAACCCCCGGCTCGACCGAAGCCAGAATCTCAAGCCTCAGCTCGACCTTTTCGGAGCTGAGCACGAAGTGCTGTCCGTCGAACCGGCGAACATTCTCACGAACAACGCCCTGACGCGCATCGCGGGCATGATCATCGGCAACGCCACGTACACCGTCGCACCGTGGTCCGCCTCCTACGTCCGCATGGGCGTGGGCACCGGCAGCACAGCCGCCACCGCCACGGACACAGACCTGGGTGGCGCGCAGACCACCGCCGGTCGGTACTGGATGACGCTGGACTCGGGCTACCCGCAGCAGTCGGCAGCCGTGCTCACCTACCGGGCGACCTTCTCCGACACCGTCGCGAACTTCGCGTGGAGTGAGTGGGGTCTGGACCTGGTCACCGGTGGTTCTCCCGTCGGTGGCATTGGACCAGCGAACATCCTGCTCAACCACAAGGTGACCTCGCTGGGAACCAAGGCAGCGGGCGCTATCTGGATCGCCACGGCGACACTGACCATCACCTCCAGCTAGTCTCTCCGCGAGTCAAGCTCCAGACTCCAGGAGAGGGGAGAGCATCGTGGAAGAGGTGACCAGTCATGCCGATCAGTAGCCCCATTCAGGTCGGTGAGCTGCTGATGAGTGGCTACAGTGCCAACTCCACCGGCACGTACACCATCGCCAACGATCAGGCAGCCATCACCACTGCTGACAACAGTGCCCTCTACGTCGTCATCCGCACGTTCGCCCGCGCCACGAGCGGGTTCACTGTCGCGCCCATCACCTTCTCCATCGCGACCAACGCCAACGTCTCTGGGGTCAGCTTCTCTCTGGCAGGCTCCAGCACACTCCAGGTAGGCAACACCTACTTCTCCACGTACGTGTTCGCGACCAACAACAAGATCCCCTCCATCGCGAAGGCGGGTCTGTCGATCAAGGTCAAGGCGAACACGGGGTCCAACACCGACGTTGGTCTTCAGTTCGGCGCGTTCGCGGCACAGATGTGCTTCGTCACCGGCGTGGACTCCCGGCAGCCGTTCTCGACTGCCTACTCCGGGATGGGCAACACAGGTACGGGAGCCAGTTTCGGTTCGATCTGGAACCGTCCGCACGCCGCTTCGGACCGGCAGATCAGCTTCCACCAAGTCCGTTACATCGACTCCGATCCCTTCCCCTCGATCAGCGGCTACAACCCTGCCACAGGCAGTGGACAGAGCACCTACAGCACGTCAGGTGGCGGCGGATTCGGGTACGACCCGGACGGCTACTACTTTGTCTACCAGAACGACATGTCCACTCAGAACGCCGCGAACCTGGGGTACAACGTCACCTACCCCACTGGCAGCACCTATGCCATCGCGACGTTCTTCATGGTGTTCCGTTCTGCTGACGTGTCGGTGTCACTGGCGGCGACCGGCTACGGCACGACTGGGACAGCTACGATCGCTGTGTCGGTCACGGCTGCTCTCTCGTCCACTTCGGAGAACGCCAAGCGTGCAGGTCTTCCGCAGGGCAACTTCGCTCAGGTGGAGGTCATCTCCGCCTCACCAGCTACATCACCGTCGGTACCCAGCTCGATCAGCTTCACCGGCGAGCCGTCGATGGCTTTCACCATGCTCACTTCCCGGCTGGTGCAAGGAACCAACGGTGGGTACGTGCTCTACTCGGTGTGGCTGAGCACAACACCAGCCGCCTCCACCTACACTTCGGGCACGTTCACTGTGAACCTGCCCTCGACCTACTCCGCCAACCACAGCGTTGTGGTCTCTGCCGTCGGTGGTGCTCCCAAGTCAAACCCTCTGCGGCAGTACATCACGCAGGGCTACTCGTCCAACGCTGGTCCTGCCACCATCAGCTTCCCGTCCTCCACTCAGGAGACGGCACAGAACGGTGTCTACGCCTCCGTAGCCAGCACGTACGCCAGCAGCCTCAGTACGACCCCCACCACCACCCCGAACAGCACGTACAGCTCCTCAGCCGCCGCAGGCACAGCATCCAACCCCTCTACTCAGCCAGCGGGATGGGACACCAACGCTGGAGCCATCGCCTACGCCCCGGTCTACGTCGCTACCTACCCCGCAAGTAACACCGTGAACTCCTACTACACGCCGGTCTGGCAGTCCAACGTCACTGCAAGCAGCGGAAGCAACACAGCCGCCTGGATCGTGGCTGCGCTGGAGTACCGCTCCGAAGTGGCACTTACCGTCCTCACTCTCCTGGGCGATGACAGTCTCACTGTCAGCGACTCGCCGGACACCATCACCGGACCGCAAGGTCAGCCGATCTTGTTCAAAGCGTTCACGGGTACGGATGGACCGACTGTCTCCGAGGGCGCGGCGACGATCGATTCGACCACCTTGACTGGTGCCAACGCCATCGCGCTCCGCGCCGTAGGCTCTGCCACCGCATCGTCCTTCGTGAACGTGACAGCCACCAACAACGTCGCGTCCATCCTTCAGGATTCAGTACTGATCGTGGAGGTCTGGGAACGCCTCACCAGCATGAACAACGCCTTCATCGACGACACGGTGACGGTGACCGGTGGTGGGTTCACCTGGACCAAGGTGAACTCCGTCTTCGCCTACCCCCGTAGCGGCAGCTCGGATGGCACTGGACAGCGATTGACTGTCTTCACTACCGCGCATCGCGTGGCGGCTCAGGCACAAGGCGCGCTGACGCTGACGGTGAACAACCCCAACTCCGTCCCTGACCCTGACCATTACGGCATCGGCGGGGCTAGCGGCACGGGCATCACTCGGGTGAGCATCACGGCAGCCACCAACACCCGAGCGACCAACTTCTTGCAGATCTACACCATGGACTGGAACGCCACCACGCAGTCCTCCGGCGGCGGCTTCTACTTCAACGGTGGCTACCCGCCGCCCTCGGGAGCAGCCAAGCAGTACTTCTCGTTGTGGGGGCAGAACAGCAGCAGCACCACGCTGACGGGACAGGACTCCTCGACCTCGAACACAGCCGCCCCCTACGCGCTGACTCAACTGGCGTCCAATTCGGAGAACCAGGCAGCGGGGGTCAACACCCTTCAGCTCCAGGCGTACCGGACGTCACCGGTTAACGGCACCAACGTGCTGGCGATGCTGGCTACCAACGGGAACACCCCATCGAACTTCACCTACTTCGCCGCCTGGCTGGTGCCTGCCAACATCCCCGAACGGTTCGACCTGGACCGGTTGGGACTTCCTCCTCAGACGTTCAATCTGATCAACTACTTCATCAACCCCACGTTGGAGCAAGGCGCAGTCGCAGCCTTCACCGTCGCCAACGGAAGCACACTCTCGAACCCTGTGCTGCCCAATGGCAACTGGGGGAAGAAGGCTCTGCTGGTGACCAGCACGGGAGCTGCTGGTTCCAAGGGAATGCTCTACCCCGTCACGTGGGATGCGCAGCAGTGGTTCTCGTACCGGGTGCGCGTGCGGCTCACTGACGGCGCGGCAGCGGCAGGGATCAGCGCCGTCCCGATTGGGTTCGACTCTTCCGGAGCCACGATCGCATGGCAGACCACCGGCACGTCCACAGTTCCGCAGACGGTAGCTCAAGACTGGGTGGAGTTCACGGGATCGGGATTCGTCACGGGCACAGGCACCACTCGGGTGGGGCTTCAGTTCAACTTCATCTCAGCACACACGGCGGGTGTAGGGCTCTACATCGACGACGTGATCATGACCAAGACCAGCAAGCAGTACCCATTCTTCACACCGAACAACTTGGACGCTCCCTACGAGACGCGAGTGGGGCACTGGGATGGCAACCCCTACCAGTCCACGTCCACCTACACTGAGACCACACCCAACCCTCCTGTGGACAAGGTCAGTTTCACCGAGGCGTTGAGCATCACCCCCGTCATCCCTTCCTACCCGATCCTGTCGGACTCCCTGAACGCTTCGGACGGGTTCAGTTTCGCTCAGGTGATCAGGGGGCTAGACGACGCCGCCAACGTGGGCGACTCGATGCCCACCATCGTGGACTCTTCGATCACTGTCGCCGCTCTGGCAGGGAACTCCGGCTCCGGCTCAGGGGCAGTCGTTCCCAACGTCTCGGTGACGTTGACAGGGCTGAATGCCTACGTGGGTAGCCTGCTTCTGGTGGAGGTGACCCGAGGCGACTCTACTACGGCGTTGCAGTCCTCCCCGGTCACCGACGCAGCCGTGACCGCCAGCAGCCTCACCGCAGTCGGGATGACGTGGAAGCCGGTGGTGACGAACGTCCGTGCGAGCGGAGCGACCTGGGGCGGGGTAGAGCAGTCGGTGTTCGCCAGCTCTGAGATTCCGGGCAGTGTCCCATCGGGCAGTGTCACTCTCACAGTCACGCCAGCTTCGTACACCACGACGGGAGCCACGACTCTGCACGTGCGCGTGTCAGTGGTGAGTAACGCACGGCAGGCGAAGCCCTTCGGGCAGACACTCGGGACCGCTAACACGACTGCCGGTAACGGAACAACGTCAGCGTTCAGCCTGCCCATCGGGTCCGAGTCTGCCACCACACTCTTGCGCAGCAGAGGCTACGTCTCCGCTGGCTACCAGTTCCCCGCGTCCACAGTGGTGCAACCGACCACCGGCTGGACGCAGCAGACCACCAATGCCACCAGCGTAACGACATCGACTACAGTCGGTGGAGTGCTGTTCGGGACCGCAAACACTGGCTGGCAGGCGAACGACTCCAGTCAGATCAGCTCGTTCCAAGGCAGACTCCTCAACAACAGCCCGACGGCGGTGTCACAGGTCGCTCTGATCGGAGTGGAGTTCGTCCACAAGTCCCTGCCCTCCAACTGGAACCTCGGCGCGGAGACACTGACCGCCATCGATTCCAACGGAGCCTTCGGAAGAGTCGTGGACCTGGCTGGCGAGCTGCTGAATGTGGCGGACAGCTCGATGCTGCCTCCCATCTTGGATCTCCGCGAGACGATCGGCATCTCGGAACCGACCACGCTTCGGGTGCAGCTTCCTACGCAGGCAGAGACTACGGGCACCACCGAATCCATGTCCGCCGGACAGCCCAACTACCGAGCCACCACACCGGACACGTCCACAGTCCTCGACTCCCTCATCACGGACACCCGCCGGTTCCTCATCTCGTCGGTTGCCCCGTTGCAGCACGCGGACTACGTCTCGGTCTACGAGTACTTCACCGCGACCATGGCGCAGACGCTAGGCTACGACGGTCCAGTCAACTTCACGGACTCCGACCTTGTACTCACCACACCCAGCGGCGGCTACCTCAAGTTCTTCGAGAACGAAAGAGGCGACAGCACTACGAGTGTGGTTGATCTCTTCCGGGTCGGAGCCATGGTGCAGATCGTCGACACGATTCGCCTGCTGGAGTCCATGACTCCGCCGAACGCCACCCTCTACGGAGGCAAGCTTTCCGAACTGACCAAGCTCACAGAGACGTTCCGAATCTACGATGCCGCTCGCGGCTCCTCCACTACGGACGAGTGGTGGTCCATCGACGACGTGTCCTTGCACCAGCAGGCATGGAACATCACCACGTTGGGCGGCTCCCGCTTCGGCGTCCCTGCCCTTCGCGGCGAGGACGTTCAGATGTCCAACCGTCCAGGTCGGATCTGGGTGCCGAAGATCCCGGACTCCCGCGTGATCACGCTGGTCATGTGGATGGCAGCCATCGACCCGGACACCGGCTCCCCGCCCTCCTATGACCAGCTCATCCAGTGGAATGACAACTGGAACTACCTGCGGCGGCTGTTCTACAGCCCCAAGCGGCAGAAGACGCTGACTCGGCGCTGGAAGCTCAACCGGACCAACCCACGAATCGAGAAGGCGTCCGCTAAGGTGCAGCTCGGTGGGACGATGGACCCATCCATGACTGGGCGCACTCGTGCCACGTTCTCTGTGGACCTGGTGCTGGCAGACCCGTACTTCTACGGTCCGCTGTACGAGGAGTCAGTCAAGGTCACGCTCAAGAACAGCACCAGCCTGGCGAACCGGCGAGGCATCTTCAACCCGGGCGACGACACGGCGGGCTTCACCAACATGACAGTCACGTTCTTCGGTCCACTGACCAACCCCCGCCTGGTCAACAGCAGTGGTGCCAACGGTCCGATCTGGATGAAGCTCAACACCGCCAACATCGGTGCACTACAGGCGGGTGAGCAGGTGACCTTCGACATCGAAACCTTCAAGGCGAACCGGATCACGACCGTCGGTGGTCAGCCTTCAGGTTCCAGCAAGGTGGTCACTGCGTCGGTGACCCACAGTGGATCGGTGCCATGGTTCTCTCTGGAGCCCGGTGATAACATCGTAGTCTTGGAAGCGGACGCGGGCACGGGTTCCGCGCTGATCTCCTACCGTCCGCCCTTCGTCTAGGAGAAGCCGTCATGACTACGTTCGCTCCACGGCAGTACAGCAACAGCGCTGTGAACACCACCATCCAGTCTGCACAGTTCGACGCGACCGCCACGACCCTCATCGTGGGCTCCAACAGCGGCTACCCGCAGACCTACCCCTTCACCATCCGGCTCAACCCCGGCGCGTCCGACGAGGAGATCATCGATGTGGTCGGTGGTCTCGGGACCAACTCCACACCGTGGACGGTGCAGCGAGGCAAGGACGGCACGATTCCCAAGGCGTGGGCTCAGGGGACGATCGTGATCCATGGCTTCAGTGCCCGGGACTTCCGTGAGATTCAAGAGACACTGGTCAACGCTCAGAGCCTCATCTCCAACGCCTTCCCCGTCGGCGGCATCGTGATGTGGTCCGGCACCATCGTGCCCAACACCATCCCCACCAAGTACGCCCTGTGCGACGGCAAGAGCTACGACCAGACAAGCGGCAACGTGGTGGGAGACGGCACGGCAGGGTCGATCAAGACCCCGGACCTGCGCAACCGCTTCGTCTACGGAGCCACTAGCGGCTCCACTCCCGGCAAGGCAGTGGGAGACACAGGCGGATCGAACACCTTCACTGCCGACATGATGCCGCAGCACCGGCACGTCATCACGCCAGACACGCACACGCACGACATCGCCAAGAACACCGGTGCACACGTCCACGCCTTGAAGAGTGACCAGACGACGATCGACAACAAAGGCTACAACGTTCCTACCTACAAGGCAGGGTACGCCGGGACCACATCCACCTACTTCACCGGCACGGACGGCGGGCACGACCACGTGATCCCTCCCGCCACGCACACCCATGGCGGCTACACCGGCTACGTAGGCTTGGGCAACGCCACCAACGAGAACAACATGCCACAGTGGATCGCGCTCGCGTTCATCATGCGGATCTCCAACTGAGGTACCATCGACGTGTACCACTAGCCCACAACCCGAGGAGGTGAGAGGCGATGGCAACAGACAGTCCTAACAAGGACAGCGTGGGTAGGCTTCCCGCTAACTCCACTCTGGGCAAGTTCACTGAGCGCACTGGTGGAGCTGACAAGCCTGACGATGTCACCCCGACTCCCGTCGGTGACCCCAACCGGCTCAACCTGCCTTCCGGTCCAGGTAACGGCGGCGGCTCCGCCAGCTACACCCCCAAGCCGGTCTACGGCGTCTACGAATCGCCGCCGGATGACAACGTCGGGAACGTCGGCTACGAGGTGCTGGTACTGGCTGGTCCTGACTACGCTCAAGCCATCGCTCTGGTGTCCAGCCACCAAGGACTACAGCTCTCCCGAGTCCTCAGTGGTGACGGTGGTGGAGCGATCACGCTCAACCGTGACTCACCCTTGTTCTACAACTCCCCCGCCGCGCCCACCAACCTGATCCCCAACCCCGACTTCCAAACCACCAACGACGGCTCGTACGCCTGGGGATGGCAGGTCAACAGCCGGTCAGCCACCGCCACCTACGGGGCAGTCAACCAGTGGACATCCTTGGATGGCACCACCAGCACGTGCCTCTACATCGACACCCCCGGCACAGGCAACGCCCGCTTGAACACCAACGAGGGGTACTACGGCATCGCTGTGACCCCTGGCGTGAGCATGACCGCTACCGCGCAGGTGCGCTCACCCTTCCAGGGACGCCCCGTACGCCTCTACGTGGACTACTACGGTGCCGACAGCACCTTCCTGGGAGTGGGCAAGTCCACGTACTCCTACCCGGTGACGACCGACCCGGACGTGATCAACTTCCTTCAGGTGGAGGGGCTAGTTCCATCGAATGCTAGCTACGCTTCGGTGGGTGTGGAGGTGGTAGCCACCGGTGTCTTCAACGAGCGGCACCTGTTCGACAACTTCTCCTTCCACCCCACCACCTCAGCCACTCCGTTCTACGATGGACGCGACCAGAGCGACATCATCGACAAGGAGAACCTGTGGGAGGTGTACTACAACGGCAAGCGCATCCACGAGTTCATCGGAACCGTGCGCTCGCAGGACTTGGTGAACGCCTCCGAGTCACGCTCAGTGACCATCTCTGGTGTGGGAACTGCTGAGCTGCTGAAGCGGGTTCGCGTTCTTCCTCCTGCGTGGACAATCAAGAATGGCAAGCCGTGGGTGGTCTCTCCGATCAAGCTCCTCAAAGAGGACTTCTCTGCCACCAACAGCGATGGAGGAGTGGCGCTCAACACCAAAGTCTGGAACCAGAAGGTGACGATGAACGTCGCCGCCGACACAGCGGACTTCGCCTACCCCAAGATCCAGATCATGAACGTCAACCCGAGCCAGACGGAACAGATCGGCTCCGGTCCATGGAACTTCCTCAGCGACGCCAAGCTCCCCGGTGACCAGTCCGGCATCGCCAACACTCTCTTCTTTGAGGCGTTCCCCTACCTGCTGCCCAACCCCGGACCTTTCTTGGACCCTGACAACCCATCCTCGTCGGTGTACCTCCCGGCGGACATGACCAACGTCTTCGAGATCTACATCGACGATGGCAATCGCTGCTACGTGGACGTGCGCTCCATCATCACCGACACAGGGGTGCAGACACACCGCCTCTACTGCGAGATGCGGGGCAAGACCGCCTCCGGGTACCAGGACGATGTCAAGATCAACGCTGGCACAGGGGGCAACGACTGGATTCCCTACGATGTCAACGTCCACAAGTGGTTCCGGTTTCGGATGAACGCCGCCAACACTTCGATCATCGTTGAGTACTCACCGACTGGAGCCTCCACGTCGTGGGTTCAGCTCGCGACCACATCGATCACCAACTACCCGACGTGGGTCTCCAACCTGAGTCAGGTGACGTTCCGGGTCTTCTCCTACTTCACGGGGATTCCTCACGCCTACGGTCCGGTCTCTTCACGACCGATCGGCGGAGCGGGTGGAGGTCCCGACCGTGCACAGCAGGGCTACCTTCCGGGCACGACGGGAGGACTGGCTACCGCCTTGCAGCCGGTAGGCAAGATCACGGTCAGTAACGAACTGTACGACAACCCTGCCATGACCTCAGTCGGCAAGATCAACCAGGGCATCGACCTTGTTGACCAGAGCCCGCAGCTCGACCAGATGGGCTACTTCAAGACCAAGGGCGAGAACGCCAAGGCTTCCCGAGCAGCACTGGCAGGTGTCACCTTCGCCTGGGACACAGGAGACTTCCGCACCGGACGTGAGGTGCCTGCCTACGACTCGATCGGCAACCGTCGCCGGGGGTTGACACAGTCCTACTTCAAGGACGGCAGTGGCAGTCAGGTTAACGCACTGCTGGTAGCTCCTCCGGTGGAGGCGGTCGTCGCCAACCTACTTGCCAAGCCGGAGGGCAGCTACAAGAAGCCGGACGGCAAGTGGTACTACCAGAAGTACACCCTCCTCGTAGGAGCTGGCACGCTCGGTGAGACGGAGGTCTACCTCACCAAGGTCAAGATCACCGAACCGGCGGACGGTGATGCGTTCTACGACTACTTCGTGCAGAGCTGCACCATCGCCAAGTGTGACTGGTCCATGCAGCCTGGTCGGCAGCTCCAAATCTACGACACCGATCCTTTGCTGGTGCTACCTACCCTGCCCAACGCCACGATCCTGACGGATGCCCGGGAGGCGTACTTCAAGCAGTACGCGCTGGACCCGACGACGGGAATTCCCAAGGCGATCAACACGAACGTGCAGAGCCAGACGGTCTTCTTCCACGAGGGTTTCACCACGATCGCCAAGAGCGTTGCCCGCTCCTCCGAGTCCATCGTGAACTATGTGATCGGGCACGACTCCAAGGGCAACTACATCGTTGCACAGGACAAGGCTTCCATCGCCAAGTGGGGCATCCGAGAGGCGTGGGTGGACGTTGACTACGCCGGTGACGTGACGGCAGTCAGCTTGGACACGGCAGTCTCCACGATCCTCGCCATCGGAGTCAACGAACTGGAGAGTTGGACGATCTCCGTACCTATCACCAACGGCACCTATCACGTGGCGAAGGTGCTAGTAACCACCAGCGTGGAGCTGGGCGCGGTCGGGGACCCGTGGCTAACGTACGCGGACGCCTCAGCTCTTTCGATGGGTTTGACCGCCGCCAACTACGACACCACCATCAAGTACGTACCCGTCTACAACGGAGACGGCACGCGCCCCTTCGTGGACTACAAGGAGGGCGACTGGGTCAGCGTCGCCAAGCACACAGGCGCGGACCCCTCGTCAAGCCTGCCGCAGTACGATTTGTTCCGAGTGATCTCGATCAACCTCTCCGTGGACGTGAACGGAGTCGAGACGGTGGAGCTGGTCTTGACCTCTCTGGTGGAGACGCGCCTTAAGCAGCTCCACGACAAGCTCAACAACGTGAGCGCCACCAGTCAGGTCGCTACGGCAGCCATCCCGCCGGTCAGTGCCTACGCTCAAATCTCAAGCGTGAGTCTGGGGACCCTGGCGGATGTCTCTGTCACGGGAGCCACCCCCAACAGCTACCTCCGCCTCAACGCTGCGGGCATGTGGGTTGCTCAACCTCCTGAGTCGACACCCTCGCCCGCTGCCACCAGCTACAGCACGTCAGATCCGCTGGGCGATGGCACGACGAGTTCCTTCCTCATCACGCACAACTTGAAGAGTGTCAACGTAGTGATCAGGGTCTATGCTGTCCTTGCCGGGGCTGGAGGCACGCAGCGCTACGGTTTGAGTGGAGGCACGTACGTCAACACCACAGTAGGCGAAGAGATCACCAACTTCACTGCCTTCGCCACTACGGCTCCCACCAACTACACCGTGCCGACCTCGACCCACACGCACTCGGTTTCGGGTAGCTCGACCGGCGGACCTAGCGCCAACCAGACCGTCCCGGGAACCCCGGCGCTGATCAAGACCGCAATCCCGGTCATCGTGGACGAGAACCACGTGCGGATCTACTGGTCCACCGTGCTGCCCCTGAAGGCTCCCGCTGCTAGCTCCTTCCGCGTGGTGGTCACCCGGGGCAACACCGCCACCTAGAACCGATTGTCTGGTTAGGAGGTAGCCATGTCGCTGATCGAACGGTTCGCCGCGCTCGACGCTGAGATTCTGGAGCTGGCTCAGGTCAAGGGCTACCAGCGTCACATCGGAGGCAAGCTCACCACGGTCAAGTCTGCGGAGCGCGGAGGACCGTCAGCCGGTGCGCAGGGGGGCAAGCCGGACGACCCTCCGAATGTGGATCAGATCCTTTCCAAGCGTGTGCCAGTCCATGACCTCACCGACGTGCAGCGCTACCTGCTCAAGCAGCGAGCAACGGCGTACAAGGACATCGTGGACCGGCACAAGAAGCTGCGTGGGGCTGTCACCGATGAGTACAGCCAGGCACGTGATGTGCTGCACGCTACGGCGAACTACTACGAGGCTCTTGCCAGCAACAACTCCAGCTACGATGACCGCGAGAACCTGCGTGTCGACATGGAGATCAAGCGGGTGAAGCTCCGCCAGACCGCGCGAGAGAAGATCCGTCTTCAGGCAGCCGTCACTCCTCAGCAAGGCGGCACTCTCCCCGCAGTCTGGTAGTCTCACCCACATGGCTGAGGATGATCGTACGATCGAGATCGGCGGCGAGCCTGCCGCCCGCATCACCTTCTTGCATCCGGGTGGAGAGCAGCAGGCACAGATCGTCATCGACACCTGCTGCGATTCAGTGAGCATCTTCGATGAGGAGACGGTCACTAAGATTCTGCTTGAAGGTGCACTCTGGCTGTCACGAAAAAGGCAGGCTGAAGCCCGGCGGCTGGACGAGCTTGACAAGCAGGCTGGCAGCTCGTAGAGTTCTCAGCAGAGAAGGGGACCTCCTGACAGGCTTTCTCCGCCGTTCGACCCTCGCTTAGCTGATGCTGTAGAGCGCCCGACGCTTGAAGCAACAGCCCGTCGGTCCTGCCGCAGAGAACATGCCTCCGAGGTCCCCTTCTTCCTGTCTCTTCCGATGTTACTGGTAGAAACCAGACCGGGAGGCTGTCGTGGCTGACGAAGAAGAGTTCGTGTTCCTCACCAAGATCCGCGACTACTTCCGGATCGACCACCGCACCGGCAAGAAGATCGAAGTGCACGCCCACGACGATCACCGGGCGATGGGACACCACGGTCTGCCGCAGATCTCGGACGCCTCCGCACATCGTGCCGTCGGGCTGCACCAGGCGCAGAGTCACGCACACGAGCGCGCAGCCGATCAGCGGCGACAGGACTACGTACCCCGACGCGCAGCCCGGGAGCACCCAGAGGCTCCGCACTCGCACACTCCCTCGACGCACCCGGCGCACACACCCAAGCACGCCACGCCGCACGAGCTGGAGGGTGCTAACCACACTCCCATCGACCACAACGTGCCGCAGCATCACAAGGACGCCGCTGCCCGCATGTCGGACTCGGCAGTCATCGCCGCCGCAGCCAAGATTCGCATGAAGGACGAGCAGGAGTGGACGCCTCTGGACCGCGCCATCTTCGCGCAGGTCCGGCACCGGGGGCTGAAGCTGCACGCCAAGTTCTCCAACGTCAGTCTGACCAACACCAGCTTCGATGCTTGGTGGACACGCTGAGATTCCGCCGATTCTCTAGGTGAGAGGCGCGTGCCTCTCCTAGGTCATCTTGGAGTCCACCATGGCTACTGGTCTTGTCATGCTGCTGCTCGGTTCCCTGCTCAAGAAGCTGGTGGACTTCGTGCGGCAGCTCCGCTCTGGACGCGAAGGCGTCAACGCAGTCGCAACTCAGCTCCTCGCCTGGGTCGGCGGCATCCTGCTCACTCTGATGGTCGCACAGACCTCCTTCGCAAGCTCCGTCGGACTCGGGGACGTGACCCTGGCAGGCGCAGGCTTCTGGACGCAGGTTCTCATCGGTCTCTCGCTGGCTTCCACCGTCTCCCTCGTCGGCAACGACTTGATCGCGGCAATCGACCCGACTCGAACCTCGGCGGTGCCCCCGCTGGTCGCCACCCCCGAGGCGGAAGCCAAGCCGTAGGTGCGTAGTTAGTCCCAGCTAAGGTGCTACAGTGGAGAGGGGTCGATTGACCCCTCTCTATTCTTGTACGGAGGCTTGCCATGGCGCAGAGAGCGAAGCGGGTCTATGCCATCGACCCTGAGCCCTACCGAGAGCTGATCGAAGACTTCCTCGTCGCCGCCGCGAGTGATAGCAGCTACGGGGTTGCCATCGCGCGAACCGCGCAAACGATCAAGAGCAAGCGCAAGACCGTTGAGGATGCCGATGACGTGCGCTAGGCTCGGTCCATGAGTTCTGAAGCTTTTCGAGCGCGCTGGGCTGGAGTCATCGCCAGACGTGGGTTCTGTGAGGGCTGCGGCGGCAAGGTCAAGAGACGACTAGCGATGCGCCACGTGCTCTCCTGCTCAATGGCTCACATGAACCACGAAGAGCCATCGCCGCCCC
>JAOYMO020434058.1:0-21330 GCA_025802455.2 Iodosphaeria phyllophila | reverse complement strand
GGAATCTCGCCGCGACGGGTCGCAGCGGAAGAGCTGTTCTACGGACCAGCGCTCGACCTCGCAAAAAATTAACACGACTGCATTCTTCCTTCAACCTTTCAGGACTTCGACATGACTTCATTGAAAACTTCCCTGCACGTGATGCTGATCGCATCGACCATGACTACCTTCGCGGCGCACGCGCAGGAGTACCCGAGCCGTCCGGTCAAGGTGATCGCCACAGGCGGCTGGAGTCAGGTCCTTCGCGGCCTGACAGCGGTTGTCGACGCCTACCATGCCGATCTCACTTTGGACGGGTTGGAGTGGTTCTCCCAGACCCGGACCGGTTGCTTCGGAAAGGCCGAAGGGTAGCCGGGCATGAACAGGGTCCTCGTCACCGGTGGTTCGGACGTCGACATCTACTCGGCCTCCGACGCGCCGATTCCTGTCAGCGAAGGCTCGGACTTCACCGTGCAGACCGTAAAGGTGCTGGTGCCCGTCGACAAGCCCGACTCCTCGGCCATGGTCGCGGCGAACCTGCTCGCCACGAAGCCGTCGCCCACCGACTGGGCTGCACTCCTGCGCCTCGCAGACAAGGTCGGCACTGTCACCAACCCGGTGACGCTGATCGTCGGCAAGACGCCCCCGACTCTCGTTGCCGACAACGGCGGCGCACAGGCTCGACTCGAGCATTCGGACGACGAGTTCGTGATGACGAGCGACGGAGCGCGATACCGCCTCTGACGACCCCTTTCTCCTAGACCTGGCCCGCCTTTGTGCGGGCCTTTTTTATTTCCAAAGGACATTCATGAGCGACCAAGCCACCGAGCAGTCGCCGGAAACCTTCGCCAGTGCCTCGGACGCATTGGCAGAGCTTGACCGGCGCGACGCAGAAGCTGAAGCAGCAGCGAGCGCCGAGGAAACCGAGAACCCCGCCGAACCCGTCGAGCAGGAGCCCGCCGACGAGCCCGAGGACGACGAGAACGAGTCCGACGACGAAGACGACGAGCCGGCGATCGACGAACCCGTCGCCGCAGTCGAGTTCGCCGGCCAGAAGTTCGATCTCCCGAAGGGCACGCCGAAGGCCGTTGCAGAACAGATCGCCAAGGTCGGCTCCGACATGCAGGCCGACTACACGCGCAAGACGCAGGAAGTCGCCCAGGAGCGCCAGGTCATCCAGCAGACCCGCCCGCAACTGGCGCAGATGGCGCAGCAGCTGGCGGCCCAACAGCAGGCATTCGCGCAGATGGTGCGAGGCCAGATCGGCGACCCGCCGGACATCGGGCTTCTCCAGCAGAACCCGCAGGAATACATGATCAGGAAGGAAGTGCACGAGCGCAACGTGCAGACCTTCCGGACCCTGTTGCAGAACTCCCAGGCCAACGGTCAGCAAGCGCAAGCACTGAACGAACAGGGCTCCGAGGAAGTGATGCAGCGCGAACGGCAGGAGCTGTTCAAGCACCACCCGGAACTCGCAGACGAGGGCAAGCGCCAAGCCGCATGGCAGCGCGTTGTGAATGTCGGCAAGGAATACGGGATCGACGCGCAGCAGATCGGCACCACCGCTGATCACCGCGTCATGCGGCTGCTGCTCGCAGCGACCGAACTCGCCGATCTGAAGGTCCAGCAGGCCAAGGTGAAGGCGAAGGTCCAAGCCGCACCGCCCCGGGCTCTGAAGCCCGCCGCCACGACTCAGACACGCGAGTCGAAGCGCGACGAGATCAACAAGTTCATGAAGGGCGATCGGTCTCTCCGGTCGGCCATTCACACCCTCAATCGCATGAGCCGCTGAGCGGCTCGACCAAAGGATTCGACATGCCCACCAATGCATACCTGACCACAGCCGCCATCGGCAACCGTGAAGACCTGACCGACATGATCTATCGGACCACGCCGACGGACACGCCGCTAATCTCGATGATCGACAAGGTCGCCGCAACCGCGGTGACGCACGAATGGCAGCGCGACGTCCTCGCAGCGCCGGCCAACAACCAAGTGGCGGAAGGCGCCGACGCGACCTACACCGCAGTGACGCCGACCGAGCGCCTGTCCAACCAGACGCAGATCAGCCGCAAGACGTTCTCCATCTCCGACACCCAGGAGAAGGTCAAGAAGGCCGGCCGCAAGTCCGAAGTCCGCCTGCAGACCCTCAAGAAGGGCCTGGAGCTCAAGAAGGACATGGAACTCGCCCTGATCGAGAACCCGGTCCTCGCCACCGGCGCAACGCGCCAAGCCCGCGGCCTGCGCGGCTGGATTCAGGACGCGGCGAACAACTCGCTCGGCTCCGGCGGTGTCGCGCCGGTCTCGGTCGGCGGCAACACGGCACCGACCGACGGCGCGTTGCGCACGTTCACGGAATCCCTGTTGCGCACGATCCACCTGGGCGTGTATCAGGCCGGCGGCGAGGGCTCGGACCTCCTGCTGCACCCGGTGATGAAGCAGTGGGCGTCGTCCACCTTCACCGGCGGCGGCACGAAGTACATCAAGGCCGAGTCGCAGAAGATCGAGGCGGCGTGGGACTTCTACCGCGGCGACTTCGGCCTGGTGAAGATCGTGCCGGACCGCGTGATGTCCCGCACCCGCGAGGCGTACATCATCTCGCCGGACATGCTGGCTCTGGCCACCCTGCGTGACATGGAAACGCAGGAACTCGCCAAGATCGGCTCGGCCACCAACTGGATGATCGAAACCGAGTACACGCTGGAGTGCCGCGAGCCGCGCGCACACGGCGCGATCCGCGACATCCAGGCGTCGTAAGGGGCCGGCCGTGAAGACCACGTTTCACGAGTCCGACGACGGACTGATCGTCGCCCGCGAGGAACACGTTGCCAACATCGTCGACAGCGCCAAGCACCGACAGAACGAAGGGATTCACGGCTACCCCGACCTCAAGCATGTCGCTCGCGTTCCAGTGGTGGTGATCGAGCACTACTGCAACGTGAACAGCATCGACTTGCGGGAGTTCTCGCAGAACCAAGCGCATCAAAAGCGCCTGCTCAACGACCCGGCATTCGCGGACCTCCGCGTCTGGCCGGGCACCGTTTAAGGAGCCCTTCATGGCCGGCTTTCATTTCCTCCCGCTCTACGGCACGAACCAAACCACCACGGCTGCGACGACCACGGGCGTCAAGAACCTCCCAGCCACCGGGCTTGCGTGCGGCACGTTCGTCCGCGTGATCAACAAGAGCGCAACGCCCGCCGAAGTGGTGTACGTGCGAGTCTGGTACAGCGCGAACACCACCGAAGCGGCGACTTCGGCCGACTACCCTGTTGCGCCGGGCATGGTGTCGGTCATCCCCAAGAGCGAACTGGCGGACCGAATGTCCGTCATCGCGGCGTCGGGCACTCCCGCGCTCGAGATCATGTTGGGCGAGAGGATCGACTGATGGACCAGTGGCTGCCGCCGATTGCCGCTTCGGCGGTCGCTGCTGCGTTGCTGTCGGACGCGGTTCCTGACCCCGAGGCAAGCGCCGGGACCGCCGGCTCTGCCATGCAGGCTCCGCGGTGGGATCACCGACACCCGAGGCTCACCAGCGCGCACAGCGGGCTCGTGCTGAACGCGAGCGGCGAATGCGCCGTCACCTTCACCCGCACCTTCTCGCAGATGCCGGCGGTGGTGTGCCTCTACGTCGAGGCCGCTGACAACCAGCCGGTTCTGTTCAAGGTCAAGTCCTGGGCGCAGGACGGGAGCAACAACTACACCGGCTGCGTCGTCAAGGGCTACCGCGCCCAGAGCATTCCGACCAACCTCGCCACCCTGCTGCTGGGTGGCGTGTTCAACCTGTTCAACGCGAGCGCGAGCGGCGTGAACTTCGGCGCCATCGCGCTGCAGGTGTCCTGATGGCACTCGACGGCACCTACCCCGGCTTGCTGGCCTCGCTGGCTGACTGGTTGCACCGCGCCAACCTGTCGGCGCAACTCCCCGATTTCGTCTCTTTGGCCGAAGCCCGCATGTCGCGCAACCTGCGCCTGCGCCGGCAGTGGACGACCGCAACGATCGTGTTCGGCATCAACGTGCAGTCGATGCCGCTGCCTGCTGACTGGCTCGAGATGGAGAGTGTCTACGTGCAGGGCGGGGACGCGCTGGAGTTCAAGAGCCCCGGCATGTTGGGCGAGCGAACTATCGTCTACATCAGCCAGCAGGGCTTCAGCTACCCCGACAGCTACAGCATCGAGGGATCGAACCTGACCCTGCCGCCCGACTTCGGCGGTGGGGTGACTCTGCAGATCAAGTACCGCACGAAGTTGCCCACGGTGATCGGCACGACAGGTGTGCAGACGCTGCTGGCAGACAGCCCCGGCCTGTACCTGTGGGGGTCGCTCGCGGAGGCGGCTCCGTTCGTCATGGACGACGAGCGCGTGAGCCTGTGGGAATCGAAGTACCAGGCAGAAGAAGCCGCCGTGCGGGAGGCCGACCAGCGCGCCGAACACAGCGGCGCACCACTACGAATGAGGGCCCGATGACTGTCGAGAATGCCACCTACATCGGCCAGTTGAACCCGCGATCCGCGATCTCACCTGACCTTCGCAGTCAGCCATTCGGGGCGTCCTTCGGGGCGCCCCTTTCTTTTGGGGCACGCACATGCGACCACTCAGCCAAACAGCTGACTCGACGACCTACTGGCATCAGGAAGACGGCAAGACGGTGATGTTCACGCTCGACGGACAGGAGGTCGTATGACGGTCGAAAGCGCGCCGTTCATCAACGGGCTTGACGCCGCAAACCCCGGTGGAGGTGCGCCGGCCAGCGAATCCGACGACCACCACCGCCTGATCAAAGCGGCTCTCAAGGCCACGCTTCCGAACCTGACTGGAGCGGTTACGGCCACGCAGGCAGAGCTGAATTGCACGGTAGGCGGGACGGGCGCCTTTCAGGGGCAACTGAACGCGATCAACACGGCGATCACCGGATTCGCGCCGTTGCTGTCGCCGGTGTTCGCCGCTGAAGGCGGCACCGAGGGGGGTCAGATCAACCTGGCGAAGCCGGTGACCGGCAGCACGCTCGCTGCGGACGTGGCGATCGACATCAGCGGAGACAAATTCCGCGTGTTCGAGGGTGGCGGTGCATCGCGCGGATTTATGGTCGACCTGTCGACCTGTCTGGCTGGTGCCGCCACGACCTTCGCTCCGACGCTCAACCCGAACTTTGCCGGGACGCTGACGGCGGTGGCGATCAACGCCGTCAGCGTGAACCTGAACGGCAGTCAGTTGGTCGTGTCAACCAGTTCGACCAACGCGGTGATCGACGCGCAGACGGTCAGCAACGGGCTGTTCCTGAAGGCGCCGGTGCAGATCGTGGAGAGCATCGGCGGCGTCACAAAAGTCGCGACCGACGCCAGCACGCACGCGATCACCACGACCAATTTCAGTTTCGCCGGCACGAGCTTCTACGCGACCGTCGGGGCCGGTGCGTTTACCGTCGACGCCGGCACGACCGCTGTTCAGGGCACGCTGCGCGTTCGCAACATTGGCACGCTCGGCGCCAGCCTGCTCCTGCAGGGCAACGGGGCATCGACGCCGTCGAAGACCATCCGGGTGCTCAACGGCATCTTCGAGATCGTCAACGACGCCTACAGCGCAACGATCCTGAGCCTGACCGAGGCCGGCACCATGCAGGTGGCCGCGCTCACCACGACTTCGGTGACGGCTGCGGGCGCCCTGATCGGCGCGACTGCATCGGTCAGCGGAGCGGTCAGCGCCGGCAGCGTCAGCACGCCCACCCTGTTCGCGACGGCATCGAGCATCGGCGTGTCAACCGCCATCACCGTCGCGCAGACCGTCACCACCGTCGGCGGCACGTTCTCGCTGACCGACAACCACTCGACGGTGATCGTCACCGCGCCCTGCACGATCACGCTGCCGACAGCAGTTGGCCGTGCGGGCCGGCGCTACACCATCAAGCGCACCTTCTCGGGCAGCGTGCTGGTCATCGCGACGGTGAGCGTGCAGACCATCGACGGCGCCAGCGGCGCAGCGCTGTCGACCCAGTACGCGGCCATCACGATCGAGTCGGATGGCTCGAACTGGCAGATTCTTGGGCAGTACCTGTCGTGAGCATCGACAGCAAAGCATGGCTCCGGCCGGGCAGTGGTCACACTCTGGCAGACGTGCGGGCCGGTGTGCCGACCGCGATCGGGTCGCTCATCTTTTCGCCGACAGCTCCGGATGGCTGGATTTACTGCGGCACCGTCGACATCGTGCTGACGGTGCTGAGTACCGCCGTGGTGCGAAGCCAGCGCATGGCGCAGTTGACCGCCATGAAAGACGCTGTCTTGGCACGGGCGGCCGCTGAAGCGCAGGCGTTGCAGGCACAGATCGACGCACTCTGATGAAGACGACCCTCGCCGACCTGGGCGCCATCGGTGTCTTGGCGGACCCGTCGCCGCAGGATGCTCCGCCGAACGCCATCACCCGCGCGCAGAACATCCGGTTCCGTGACGGCTATGCCGAGCGGTTCAAGGGCATCAGCAACGCCGACCCACTGCATCAGCCGGCGGCCACGCCGTACTGGGTTCAGCCCTACACGACGAACACCGCGCGCTACTGGATTCACACCACGCTGGCCGGCACGTATTCGGACGACGGAACGACGCAGGCGAACATCACCGGGCCGGCGCCAACGGCAGGCGTCGATGATCGATACACCGGGGGCGTGCTCTCCGGTGTCCTGGTGGTCAACAACGGCAAGGACATTCCCCAGTTCTGGGGAGGTACGGGGGTGCTCGCCAATCTGCCGGGGTGGGGCAGCAACTGGCGCGCGCGTTCGCTGCGGCCGTTCAAGAATTTCCTGATCGGCGTGGGCATCTCGAAATCAAGTGTTCAGTACCAGCACATGGTGAAGTGGTCGGCGGCGGCCGCGCCCGGGTCTATTCCCTCGAGCTGGGACGAAGCCGATCCGACGCTCGACGCGGGCGAAGTGGACTTGGCAGAAACGCAAGACACGCTCGTCGATCAGCTCCCGATGGGGGATGTCAACATCCTCTACAAAGACAGCTCGATGTGGGCCATGCGCTACGTCGGCGCGCCAGACATCTTCGCCTTCCAGCGCCTGCCGGGGGACGAGGTCGGGCTGATGGCTCGGAATTGCGTCGTCTCCACGCCGGTCGGGCACGTGCTGATGACCTACGGCGATGTCGTCGTGCACTCGGGGTCGGGCGCCCAGTCGATCCTGAACCGAAAGATGCGGCGCTGGCTTCGCGTACGGCTGAGCACGCAGAACTTCCAGCGCTCGTTCCTCGCAGCGAACCGCGCGGCGAATGAGGTCTGGATCTGCTTCCCGGAGACTGGAGCGACGGCATGCACATTGGCGCTGGTCTGGAACTGGGTCGACAACACCCTGGGTGTCCGAGACCTTGCCAATGCGACTTTCGGGGCGTCTGGCCGCATTCCGAGAAGCGGCGCGTCGGTGACGTTCGACGGGCTGGTCGGGACGTTCGATCAACAGGTGGGAGCGTTCGACGAGGACGAGAACAACGCCTCCGAGACTCGCCTTCTGTTGTGCATGTCCCCGTCGGCGCTGCGTCTTGCAGACCAGGGCATCTCGAACAACGGTGCGCCGTTCCCGGCATTGATCGAGCGCGCTGGGCTTGCGTTCGGCGAACCGGAGTTGGTCAAGACGTGCTGCGGTCTGTTCCTGCGCGTGGACGCAGCGGCGGGCTCGGTACTGGTGGTCGAACTCGGCGCGGCAATGACAGCCGAAGAGGCGCCCTCGTTCGCGCCACCGATCACCTACGTGGTGGGTGAGTCGTTCAAGGCCGACGGCTTCGTCTCGGGCCGTTTCCTGGCCTATCGCATCTCGTCCGTCGACTCCTTCGACTGGCGTATCGCAAGCCTTGAGTTCGACATCGTCGCGTCAGGACGGTACTGATGTACACGCCACGCAACCCACCGGCGACTCCCGAAGAGTTGGCTGGTTGGGTTCGTCAGGAGGTGCAGAACATCGCCGCTGCCTTGAATTCGCCCGTTGATTCCCTGCGGCTGGTCGAGCGGCACGTTGCGCCTTTGAAGCCTCGGCATGGCGATATCTCGCTGGCAGATGGCACTGACTGGAACCCCGGCTCGGGGGCCGGCTTCTACGGCTACCGCTCCGGCGCGTGGCACTTCCTGGGATAGCACATGGCCGACTACTACTCCCCCACCCAGCGCCCGTTCACCGGTCAGACGCTGGACGACAACTACTACGCTCAGACCGGATGGGATCCTCGTCTGCAGTCCGTCTACAACGTGCTGATGGGCGTCTCAGGCCCCGGCTACTACGACGGCACCGGGCCGATCTCGCGCAACCAATTCGGCACCGAGGCGCAGGGCGACAACCAGAACTCGGGCGTTGCCGGGCCGGGCAATCTGGACCAGAACCAAGCCTTTCTGGACTACCTGACCCAGCGCTACGGGACCACCGATGTCGCGACGCGCGATGTCCGGCAGGACGGTGGGCCGCAGGACCAGTGGGACCAGGTCGTCTACCGCAACGACGGGTCGGGGAGCGGCTACCTGCCGACCGATGACAAGGTCCATCAGGTCAACGATTCGAGCATCACGCCCTACCTGATCGCGCTGGCCGCTGGGGGCGCCTGGACGGGGCTTGGCACGGCGTTGGGCGGTGCTGCGGCAGGTGGGACCGCGGGCAGTGCGGGGGCCGCTGGAGGGGCCGGTGCTGCGAGCGGGGCAGCGACGGGCGGTGCCGGATGGCTCACCGAGGCGCAGATTGCAGCGCTGGCAGACGCAGGCGCGTCGGGTGGCGGTATCAGTGGTCTCGGCGCTGGTGCGCTTGGGGGGTCAGCGGTGACTTTGCCACCAGTGACGATCTCTGCTCCTGCCATCGCGTCCGGTGGGGGCGCTTCGCTGCCCGAGATCCTCGGCGGCACGGCGGCTGTCGGTGGCGGCGCCCAAGCGGCGAACAGCGTCTTCAACCAAGCGCAGGACTCGCAGGCCGCGAGCCAGCAGCAGGGCTATGCGCCGAACAGCATGTCGTCGCCGAACGCCAACCAACTCGGTGGCGGGTATGGAGCAGCCGAAAGCGGCATCACCAAACAGCCGGGCGTTCTCGACTCGCTGGGCAACCTTTTCAGCGGCAACGGCAGCCTCGGGCAAGTCGGATCCGCACTCAGTACCGGAGTCTCCAACATGAACCTCACCGACTGGGCCAAGCTCGCCACGCTGGCCGCTGGCGCTGCTGCCGGCTCGCAGACGCAGGGCGGGGCAACCCAGACCACGCAGCAACTGATCGATCCGCGCTTCGCTGCCTACCTCTACGGGACCGGGACGGGCGACACGAACAGCCTGCTCGGCGCGGCGAATGCGAACTGGCAGGCCAACAAGTCCGGCATCAACGACACGATGCGCGCCGGCCTGGACGCACAGAAGGCGCTCTACACCAACGGATCTCCCGCTGCGCAGGTCGGATCTGTCGCTCAAGGCCTGCTCGGAGGCACGGTGGCAGGCAACCCCTTCACGACCGGCCAAGCCTCGCTGCAGGCGCAGGGGCTACTGAGCCCTCAACGTCGCCGAGCAGGGATCAACGGACTCATCTCCTACTAGGGCACCGACATGGCATCGAACCCATACCTGTCGAGTCAGATTGCTGGACTGCAGCAGCAGTCGAACCAGAACCTCCAACAGAACATCCTGCCCGGCATCAACTCGGGTTCGATCGCTGCGGGCGGCTTCGGCGGCTCCCGGCAGGCCATCACCCAGGGCTTGGCCATCGGCAACGCGCAGGCGGGCCTGAGCAGTACCGCAGCGGGCCTCTACGCGCAGGACTACACCCAGTCGCAGGACCGCAATCAGGCGCTATCGATCGCGCAGATGCAGGACGCGACGAACCGCTACGGCTTGACGAACGCGAACAACCTGGGCATGGGGCAGCTTAGCCTCGCGCAGATCACCCAGCAGCAGCAGAACGCCCTCGGTCAAGGCAACCTGGCTCTCGGCAATCGCACTGCAGACCAGAATTTCGCGCTCGGCCAGGGCAATCTCGGCGTGGCCCAAGGTCAGCTTGCACTCGGCAATCGCACCGCCGATCAGAACTACTACCTGGGGCAGCAGGGCGTCAATCTGGGCTATGGCAACTTGGCGAACGCCCAGACTCAGACCGCCAACCAGTACGCGCTCGGCCAGGGCCAGAACGCGATCGGTCAGCAGAATGCGAACACGAACGCGCAGGGCGTGAACAACGCCTACACCCTCGGTCAAGGCAACCTCGCGTTGGGCAACCTGACGCAGCAACAGAACTACGCGCTGGGGCAGGGGAATCTCGGCGTAGCCCAGACCAACGCTGCGACGAATCAGCAGTCGGTCAACAACCAATACGACCTCGGCCAGCAGAATGTGAATCTGGGGTATGGCAATCTCGCCAATGCCCAGCAGAACACGGCCAACAGCTACAACCTCGGGCAGGGGAATCTCGCCCTCGGGAACCTCACGGCGCAGCAGAATTACAGCCTGGGTCAGGGGAATCTGGCCAACGCTCAACAATCGACAGCGAATCAATATTCGCTGGGCCAGCAGTCGAACAACATCAACCAGCAGGCGACAAACAACGCCTACTCGCTCGGTCAAGGCAATCTCGCGAACGCGCAGCAACAGACCTCGAACGCCTACAGCCTCGGCCAGCAGTCCAACAACACGAACCAGCAGAGCGTGAACAACCAATACGCGCTGGGCCAAGGGAACCTCGCGAACTCGCAGCAGCAGACCGCCAATCAATCAGTCAACACTGATATTGACAGGTTCGCTGCTGAACCGGGGCACGAGCATTTCGGGGCAGTTCGTGCACACATGGCCTCCCTTCTACAAGGTGGACAGGCCCAAGACCTCCAAGACGCATACGACCAAGCTGTGTATGCCAACCCGCAGACGCGCTCTCTGATGCTTAAACAGCAACAGGACAAAGTAGCGCAAGAAGCCCTAACTCGCCGCGCGTCAGCCGCAGCCGTGAGCCTTAGAGGATCTTCCCCTGCGAGTGGTGCCTCAGCTAATCCAGTTGGTGGAAATGTCCGCGATGCGGTCTCCGCTGCCTGGGACGCACATTCTTAACTTTATTTAAAAGGAGCCTTAGATGGCATTCCCAAATTTGACAGACATCGTGACCACCACGATTCAGAGCCGCAGCGGCAAGCTCGCGGACAACACGCTGCGCCAAAACGCGCTGCTCAACTACCTCAACTCCAAAGGTAATGTGAAGCCCTTCTCGGGCGGTAACGTGATTCTTCAAGAGCTGATGTATAACGACCCGACGACTCAAAACGCGGGTTCGTACTCTGGTTACGATGTCATCGACATTACGCCTAACAGCCCCCTGACCTCTGCTCAATACGACATCAAGCAATACGCTGCTGCCGTCACGATCTCTGGCCTGGAACAACTGCAAAACGCTGGTAAGCAACAGATCATCGATTTGCTCGAAGGCCGCGTGATGGTTGCTGAGAAGCAATTGATGAACCAGATCTCCGCTGGTGTGTATTCGGACGGTACGGGTAACTCGGGCAAGAACATTACCGGACTTGCTGCTGCCATCTCGACCACTCCGACGACTGGTACTTACGGCGGTATCAACCGTGCAACGTGGTCTTTCTGGCGTAACGTAGCGTTCTCGGCTGCTACTGACGGTGGTGCTGCTGCATCTGCTGCCAACATGCAGTCGTACATGAACCGCACTTTGCTTCAGGTCATTCGTGGCTCTGACTCGCCGGATGCTGCTTTTGCAGACAACAACTACTACCGTTTCTTCCTCGAATCGATGCAGGCTATCCAGCGTGTGACCGATGAAAAGGAAGCAACCAGTGGTTTTGCTGCTCTGGCTTACTACGGTGCTGGCAAGGCAATGAAGGTGTACTGCGATGGTGGTATCGGTGGTTCTGCTCCGGCAAACCGCATGTATTTCATCAATTCGGATTACATGTTCTTCCGTCCTCACTCGGATCGCAACATGGTGCCAATCGGTGGCCAACGTCAATCCGTTAACCAAGACGCTATCGTGAAACTTATCGGTTGGGCAGGCAACCTGACCACTTCCGGTGACCAGTTCCACGCTGTTCTCGGCGCGTAACTCTAACTAAAGGAAAATAAAATGGCTGCTCCATTTCAAGTACAAGACCAGGTCGGTGCCGATCTGAATAACACGGTTCTCGCAACCGATCTCGCTGCAAGCAATGCTCGTCCGCAAACCATTCTTGGTATGCAGGTGTGGGGTTCTGATGGCCGTCAGTATGTGTATGCACAAGCTAACGCCACCATTACTGCTGCGACTGCCGTTTGCACGGTTAATGCCGCTACATTCCTTGCAACAGCAACGGGTGGTGCATACCGCTCGCCTAACGTGGCGATGGTGACTGGCGATCAAGGCTGGTTCAGCAAGGTGAGCGTCTAATCATGGCAATGACCACTAACCTGATGGCGTTTGGTGTCCAGGGTTATGCGGCTGGTGCAATCGTCGGCGATGTGGCTAATAACCTCACCGCTGCCGGAACGACACAGGCTAACGCGCTGGCATTGTCTGCTGTCAATAGCGTTGTTACTACGGCTGCGGCTTCAACAGGTGTACGCCTGATGCCGACCAACCAAGGTGATGGCGTTGTTGTCGCTAACCTCGGCGCTAACGCGCTGCTGGTCTACCCTGTTGTTGGAGGCACCATTCAAGGTGGTGCTGCCAATGCGGGCTTTTCTGTCCCAACCACCAAAACAGCAGTCTTTGTTGCTCGCGATGGCAGCGGGAACATGATTGTCAACCTGAGCGCTTAACGCTCTATCTATGACGGCCCTTCGGGGCCGTCTTTTTCTTTTTAACTTCCTAGGAAAACCCTAAATGGAATACGTCGAATCTGAAAAACTGAATGTTGAGTTTTACATGGGCGACCGTGAGTCTGCCTATAAAACGACTGAGGCAGGCCACCCTGTCGTCACTCCTATCGAGAAGGTGATTATCCAGATCCCGGGATCGCAGAATACGATCATCGACACCGAAGTAGATGATCTGTACAAGAAGCGGTTTGCAGTGTAATACGCCCGCTTCAAGGCAGGTCTGAATACTGATGAAATCTCTGGCTGGAAGCTGGAAACATGGCCTGCTGTTAATTCAGCTCAGGTCAAAAGTCTTAAATATTTGAACGTGCACACAGTCGAGCAACTGGCTGATCTGACAGATACGGCTTGTCAGTCTGTGGGCATGGGCACGATGGAGCTTCGTGTGAAAGCCAAGGCAGCTATTAAAGCAGCAGCAGCAGGCGCAGACAACGAGCGCCAAGCTGTCGAGAACGACCGTCTGCAAAATGAAATTGAGTCATTGCGTGCACAGATGGCGGCATTCATGGCTCCCAAAGAAACTGAATTGACGGCAGAATCCCCTCGCCGTGGCCGTCCCCCCAAGGAATAAAGAGTGAACCTTCTTCAAGTCGTCCAGCAGGTCTATAACGAGCTAGGACTGTCCCCCGTTCCTAGTTCCGTTGTCGGCTCTCAGGATCCGCAGGTCAATCAATTCCTCGCTTTGCTCAATAGGCATGGCCGGGATTTGTCTCGTCAATACGATTGGCAGCGACTGGAGAAGGAATATCTGCTAACGACTGTGGGTAATTCTCAAGTGGGAACGCTCGCGATAGGCAGTGCGATCATCACAGGGATTCATCTACGGCGGGAATGACGACAAATTGGGATGTTTCGGGGAATGGAATCGCTCCGTTCGCTCAAATCCTCTCGGTGGATTCATCCACCCAGGTAACGATGAACCAGGTAGCTACGGCGGCAGGTTCTCCGACTCTGGTGTTCGCTCAGGTGAACTATCCACTCCCTCCAGACTGGTTGAAGCAGGTTCCTCAGACGGAATGGGATCGTACGAATCGATGGCCTTTGCTTGGTCCGAAGTCTGCGCAGGAATGGCAATCCTATAAATCAGGGATTGTTTATGCAGGACCGCGTGAGAGATTCAGGATTGTCGGGAATTCGTTCCAGATCAATCCACCTCCTGCACCTAACCTGACGTTTGCGTATGAGTACACCTCATCCTATTGGGTGAATAGTGTGGCCGGTACGGGCCAGCCGATGTACTCGGCAGACACCGATTCAGCGATTTTCGATGATTCCTTGATGGTGGCCGGATTGAAGTTTCGCTGGAGAATTGCCAAGGGACTGGATGCGAGCGCAGAAGCGGGAGAGTATTCCGCTTTGCTCGACCAGTTGAAGGCAGAGGATCACAGCGCACCGAAACTTTCGTTGTCTCCGATGGGTGGAACAGTGCTTTTGGGTTACGGAAATATTCCCGATGGAAGCTGGAATGGCTAATCCTTTCGGAAGCAAGGCATTAACGACGACCTCCCCGGCCCCCGTAGGTGGATTGAACGACAGAGACTCCTTGATGGCGATGTCGCCTAAGGACGCTGTAGTTCTGGAGAATTGGTGGCCGCAACCCTCCAAAGTGGTAATTCGCAAGGGGCAGATTCTCTGGTCTACGGGTTATCCCACAGCGGTTGAAACGGTTGTTGAATACGCGCCTCCAAGTGGAGCGAATCAAATATTCGCAGCTTCCGGTGGAAGTATTTACAACGCCACGGCTCAAGGTGCAATTGGTGCAGCGGTGGTTTCAGGACTGACGAATTCACGCTTACAGGAATCCTCGATTACGACGCCGGGCGGGAATTTTCTATATCTGGTGAACGGTGCAGACAGTCCGCGTCTGTACAACGGGACAACCTGGACAGCGATTACGGCAGTCTCGACCCCCGCGATTACGGGAGTGACGCCTACTCTGTTAGTGCATGTCGAGTTGTTCAAAAATCGTCTGTACTTCACGGAGATTAACTCTCTACGGTGCTGGTATCTACCCGTCAACTCTGTGGGGGGTGCAGCATCTTCTCTGGACTTTGGATCGATCTTTCGTCAAGGTGGGTATCTAGTCGGAGCATTTACATGGACACTGGATGCAGGTTCTGGGTCTGACGATCAAATCTGTTTCGTCTCGTCAAATGGTGAGGTTGCGGTTTATCAGGGAACCGATCCTTCCGCTGCTGCGACGTTTGCATTGATTGGTGTGTTCAGGGTTGGGCGTCCTGTCGGGCGCAGATGCGCAGTCAAGTACGGTGGTGACTTGCTCATCATCACAGAAGAAGGTGTTTACGCACTTTCGAAAGCCTTGTTGTCCAGCACGATCAGTCGTTCAGAAGCGGTGACAGACAAGATTCAGAACGCTATTTCGCTAGCGGTTGTCTCGTACAAGAACACGTTCGGATGGCAGCTTTGCGGCTACCCCGAGCAAAACATGTTGATTCTGAATATTCCGGGAACAACGAAGTATCAGTACGCCCAGAATACGATTACAGGCGCTTGGTGCATGTTCACCGGATGGGCGGCTAACTGCTGGAAGAACGCGACTTCAGGGCTTTACTACGGCGGTGCCAATACCGTGATGAAGGCATGGCAGACGAACATCGATCAGGACGCAACAGGAACCAATAACTACATCGTTGCAGACGGTCTGTCAGCTTTCTCTAATTTCAAACGAGCCGAGCAAAACAAGTATTTCACCATGCTGCACCCATATCTCGGGACAGATGGTTCGCCCACCGGGTTATTCGGTCTGAACGTTAACTACGTTCCTTCCCCTCCAACGGGAGCACTTTCTTTCTCAGCATTCTCCAACGGGATGATCTGGGGGAGCATGGTCTGGGGATCCATGGTCTGGGGCGGCTCTATTGTTCCTGTTTCCAGTTTTAGAGGTGTTGGTGCGACTGCTTATGCCGCAGCAATTCGGATGAAGATCCAGAATAACTATTCGTCGGTTGAGTGGTATGGCACGGGCTATATTTTTCAAAGCGCAGGCATATTGTAGAGATGCCCGAGATCGTCTTTGACGTCGAGAGAATCGGGCCGTGGGTCTGCCAGAGAACAGGCGGCACCTACGATCAGGGATCAGGAACAGCGATTGGATTGGAGCGCAACGGCATATTGGTTGCCGGTGTTCTGTACGACGCTTTTAACGGCAGAAGCGTACAGATGCACGTAGCTAGTGATGGCTCATCTAAATGGATGAGCAAGACTTATCTAGCGATTTGCTTTGACTACCCGCTGAATCAGTTGCGGGTGAACAAGATTATCGGGTTGGTGGACTCAACCAACACCGAGGCCATTCGCTTTGATGAAGCTTTAGGTTTCGTCAGGGAACACACGATCAAGGATGCCGGTCAAAACGGCGATCTTCATATTTACAGCATGACCCGACAGCAATGTCGATGGATTAAGGAATAAACATGGGTTCTAAAGCGTCGGCAGCTCCAGCCCCCGATTACACGGCGGCGGCACAGGCAACATCAGCGGGTAATCTTGACGCTGCTCGATTGACCGCCAAGGCCAACCGGGTTAATTACAATACTCCTTATGGTGATCTGACTTATTCGCAAGATCCCAACGATCAGGATCAGTGGACAGCAAACGTCAATCTTTCTGCCGATCAACAGGCTCTTCTCAATCAACAAAACCAGACCAGCGCAGGTCTTGCCAATCTCCAAAATGACGCCACTGCCCGAGTGGGAACAGCTTTCAATTCAGCTCTTCCGGACTCTTACGATCCGACGAAAGCCACGAACACTGCTTACGATTCCATCCTGCAAAGACTGCAACCCTCCATTGACAGGGATCAATCAGCCCTCGATGCAAAGCTAGCCAATCAGGGCATTACTCTAGGTTCTCAGGCTTACCAGACTGCCAACAACCTTCAGGGCCAGACAGCAAACGACGCCCGCAATCAAGCGGCTCTGTCAGCGATTCAATTGGGCATGCAGCAACAAGGCCAGACCTATAACCAGGACACGGCCAATCGGAACATTCCGATCAACGAGTTGAATGCACTTCGCAGTGGGTCGCAGGTTACCAACCCTACTTTTGGTTCATCCGCTCAACAGGCAAATGTAGGCGGTACGGATTACACCGGCGCTGCAAATCAGCAATACAACGCGGCTCAGCAAGCTGTGAACACGCAAAACGCTAACTCTGCTGGACTGTTCGGCGGGTTGAGCAGCCTTGCAGGGCTAGGTATCAAAGCGGCTTCTATTCCATCTGGTGCTGCTGGCATTGCCGGTCTGTTCTCCGACCGCAGGTTGAAGACCAACATTCGCCATATCGGTGAATTCAAGGGCCACAACCTGTACAGCTACGTCAAGTTCGGCAAGCATGAAATCGGTGTGATGGCTCAGGAAGTGATGTGCACTCGACCAGATGCTGTGATGCTGCATGACTCTGGCTTCTATCTTGTTAATTACGAGGCTCTTTGATGGCTACTGCTAAATTTGCAGACATTGGCTACGCACCGGATGTAGCGCTTCAATCGGCGGACTTCGACCGTCAGCGCAAGATTGCCGACATGCTTCGCCAGCAAGGATCTACACCTACACAGGGCCAGATGGTGGGTAATGCCTACATCCCTCCAAGCTGGGCCGCGCAACTCTCCCAAGCCCTGTCCAGCCCGCTTGGTGACTATATCGACAAGAACACCGACCAGCGACAACTGGCGTACGCCAAGCAACTCAGGGATCAAACTACTCAGGACACCAGCAAGTTCCTCGGCGCGCTCAATGGAACACCTGAACAGACGATTGCGCCTCTGACGCCGAATGACGATGAGGGCAACACCATGCCGAGCGCAGTCAAGGCTGCGGTTCCAGGCGATCTGAATGCAGCAATGGGTATAGCGATGCGGTCTCAATCTCCGCTGTTGCAGCAAACGGGTGCAAAGATGCTGGGGAGCCAGATTCAATCGCAAATGACAGCTCAGAAGATGGCTGCTGCGCTGCGTGGAGGCAATGGAGCCGGTGGTGCTGGAGGTGCTCCAAATACATACGGGATGAACCCGCAAGCATTTGCGCTTTTAGCGTCAGGCGATAAGGATCTTGCAAAGCTTGGAACCGCGATTCAAGAGGCTAACAAACCACTTGCAGCAAGAGAGGGAGACGTTCTCATGCCCGATGGAAATGGGGGTATGAAATCTGTTTGGTCTTCACTTAAAGTTGATCCTAATTTGCAAACTACTCGTGACAGCAATGGGCAGGTTACTGGCGTTCGTGCCATTCCTGGGGCGGTCGGCGCGGTTGCTGAATTGGCTGGAGCTAAGGCCGGTGCAAATGCTGGTTTTGACATGGTGAGTGTCGATACACCAGACGGCCCACGCATGATGACTCGCGCACAAGCAGTCGGCCTTTCTGGTGGTACGCCTCCCACTCAACAACAGCCCCAATCACAGCCTCCTGTTATTCAGCCCGGCGTTCGCTCAGCCCCTGCTCCTGTTTACCAGCCTACGCCTCAGCCATCGACTCGCGTCACGCCTGCACAGCAACAAGCGCTCGATACGGATCGCCCTGCCATTCTCAACTCTGAATTGGGGCAAGCCAATCAACGTCTGCAAGCAGCTACTCAATCGAATGATTCGGCAGGAATTGCACGCGCACAAAGCGACATTGCAGGACTGAATCGTGAGTTGGGACGACTCGGCCCGGCTGCTCAGAGAGTAGCAACACCTCAGCCAGCATCCAACATGCCGGGGATTGCCTTGCAAGATGACGCTTCCAAAAAGTATGGGCAAGAACGCGCCAAGGCTTTTGCAGATCGCGCAGAAGCCTATCAAAAGGGCGCTGCTTCTGCCGGATCAAACATTCGCAATCTCGATGTGCTGGAATCGCTCTACAAAGACCCGAACGTGACTTCCGGTGGTGCTGCTGAGAACATTACCAACCTCAAGAATCTAGCGGCTTCTACCGGCGTGAACGTGAAGGGCTTGGGTGCTGAGCAGGCGATTGAAGCGATCACCAACAAGATGGCGCTGGATTCACGCTCGACAGCAGATGGCGGTGGCATGCCGGGTGCCATGTCTGATCAGGATCGAAACTTCCTCAAAGCACTGACTCCGGGCCTATCCAAGACGCCAGAAGGTCGAGCAATGATTATCGGATCTCAGCGTGCCATTGCTCAGCGTCAAGTGCAGGTCGCACAGATGGCAAATGAATACGAGCGCACAAATGGTCGGCTTGATGCTGGTTTTGACAAGCAGCTTCAGGACTTCGCTAATTCGAACCAGATGTTTGCGAATATGAAGGCTCCTGCTGCCTCATCTGCGCCTGATTTTCGCTCGCTTGCCGCAGAAGAACTCAAACGCCGCCAAGGTAAATAATGGATCTTTCCAAACTTTCCGACGCTGATCTAAAGGCTATGTCTGCTGGAGACATGTCTAAAGTCTCCGATGAAGGCTTGCGCGTCATGTCGGGTGAGCCGCCTTCGCTGCTCAAGACATTCGTGAACGCCATTCCCAAAGGGGCAGCGGGACTTGTCGATACGATCACCAACGCACCAGAGAACGCCATCAATCTGAGCAAGATGGTGTATGGCGCAGGAATGACGGCAGCGGGGTATCCAAACCTTGCCCCTGATGTGACTGCACCTCCGCAACGTGCTCATGATCTTCTCCAACAAGCCGGTGTCATTCGTCCTTCTGCAGAGCCAACAAACTTTGCTGGCCGAGTTGTAGATATGGGGGGGCAGGCTTTAGGTGGCGGTGGTGTCAACCCGATGGCCGCAGTGCGAAACCTGAGCCGGGGAAATGTTCTTCCCGTTGCGCGTGATGTAGCCGCTTCTCTTGCTTCTGGCGCTGGTGCTGCAACTGGAATTGAAGGGGCGAACGCGTTAGACACAGGCAGTGAGGCCGGAAATACGGCATTACAGACCGCTGCTGGTATGTTGGGAGGCACAGCACCCGGCGTTGCGCTGGCTGCGCGTGGAACTGCTGGTGATCGTGCTGCTGCTGCAATGAAAGGCGTGACTCCGCAACAATTGGCATTTGCCAAAGCATTACAGGAAAAAGCCATTGCTGCCGGTTCTCCAGTAACGGGATATGAAGCCATCCAGCAAGTCACCGGACTCAATCCGAAGATGCAGACGCAACAACGTATCACTGAGCAATCGGACGCTGCTGCTACCGCTCTAACTCCGATGATGCAGGCGCGGCCAGGAAATAACGCGACGGTTGCCAATACCGCAATTGACTCTATTTCTCCGGTAAATCCTCGCCCTGATGCTCTGGCCGGTCAATTGAAATCGACAGCGGAACAAGCGCTGACTGATGCACGACAAGCTGGGAATGCGAAAGCAAAGCCTTTCTACGATTCCACCACGGGCAATCCAAACGCTCGGATTGCCTCGTCCGACTGGAACACGATGACCGGGGATCCTCTGGTTGCGCAGGCATTGGATGCAGTGAAGAAAGATCCGGTTTATGGTGTCACGAATGCTCAACCCGGCTCTGTCGCATGGTTGGATGCTGCAAAGAAATGGCTGGATGACAAAGGTGGTTCGGCTTCCATGCAAGGGCAGAATAATGCTTCTCGCATGTACACAGGAGCCACAGGAAAAGTCACCGGCCCGGTAGACGCTCAATTCCCTGACTATGCAAAAGCCCGGTCTATCGTTGCCCAGAACATGAAGGATGTGGTCGATCCCATGCAGGCGGGGCAAGTAGGGAAACTGTCTCGCTCGGATGATTTTCGCCAGCAAGCCGCCGCATTACTCCCCGAACGTCCGATGGATGTGACACCCGGTGTTGTTCGTGAAACCGCGAATACGCTGAATGCGGTAGACCCCAATATCCTCCCTGAATTCCTCGGCCAGCATCTTCGCGGCACTTTCAATGAATCCAACGGTGGTGGCATTGCCAATAACCCGATGGGTGGCTATCAGTTTGCCAAGAAGGTTGCAGACAACCCGATGCAGCGGGACAACCTGATCGAAGCATTGAAGGCGACGGGAAAGAACCCGGTTCCACTGACAGACACGCTGGATATTTTTCAGGCGCAAGGCTTCAAGCCAGCCGTGAACTCGGCTACTGCTGCGAATATGGCGGAAGGCAATCTGATGGGTGGCACGAAGCCCCTGGATGTGCTGACTCGCCCTCTATCAGCAACTGGACGAGTAACGGATGCGTGGCGAAATAGCTGGGCTACCAAAGCATTGGCAGAAGCATTGTCATCACCAAACTCGGTGGAAAGACTGACGGAACTGGCAAGAACAAATGGTTCTTACGATCCGGTCAAGCAGCAACTATTGATTAATGCGCTGATTAACCAGCCGAGCCAAGCCACTCAGCCAGCAGCAGCACGGCAATAACAACAACGATCCATAAAACGATTGTGACCATTCACTGAATATACCTAGTTCATAAGGAAACCTCAATGCCCCGCTCCGCAGGCGTGTACAGCGCACCAGCTAATAGCTGGAACCCCCCTATCAACGGAAGTAATGCAACAGCGGCAGATTGGGCTGCTACTCAAGCAGACTATTCTGCCGCATTGACTCAGTCTGTCTCCAATGATGGACAGACCGCAATTGTTG
>JAOYMO020433981.1:0-21344 GCA_025802455.2 Iodosphaeria phyllophila | reverse complement strand
CCTACCAGTTTACGAGGCAAGCATCACGGCATCACGGTAGTTGAAGGCTTTGTTAATTACTCCATCAAGTAGTTAGAAGCTATTCCTATTTTCTTTGTCCCTCATCGCTTTGTGTATGCCGCTTGCCTGCCTCTAAGGCTTGTACTGTGGTAGGCTCCAAGACTCATAGGCAAAAAGAAAAAGAAATTTGTTTTCCCCTTAGGGGCTGCCGGACCCCCACAAACCCCCACAGAAGACCGTATGCGGACGTAATATTTTGCCCTCCCACCACAGTAGTTTGATATCAACTTATCATGTTAGCATCTGAAGTCTATGCGGCCAAGTGACGGGCCTAAAATCGGGTATTGCCGTCGCGTAGTTACAGGGGTTTGCTGGTGAATGAAAAGTTCCCGGTCTCATAGATTACAAGAAGGTGATAAGGCTTGACTAAAAGAGAATTGCAACAACGTCAACTAACAGAGCGGTATAGACATCATATCCTCGATCATCTCTGGCCTTGAAATCCATGCGTTCATATCTCGCGGTTTGCGTCAATAGTGTCTCGCCACCTCTACTCTATGAATCATAGTTGGCCCTGTGAATGCCAAGCCGCAGTCGCAGCTTTAACTTCCCCCTTTTTGCCCTAGCCATCGACGGATTCGTTCCTAGAGCATGCGCAGAGGTCTTTTCCAGATTGACGAGAAGCTGGATGATGTTATCATTTCCCCCTCTCTTCGCACATTCCAGTGGAGTATCCCCGGATTTGTTCTTGGTTCTCGGATTAGCCTTTCCGGTCTGAGCAAGGAGTCTGATGACATTTTCGTGCATCCATTGAGTCGCAACCATCAGTGGAGTGTCACCATACCTATCCTTAGTTTCCGGGTCAACTGCACTGGTTTCTAGGAGTAATTGGACAATACTACCACGCCCGTAGGACGCAGCGCTTGATAATGGGGTGCGTTTAAACCAGCCCCCTGGGAAATCTATGTCAATTCCGCCGCTGTCGATAAGAAACTTCACAATATTCTTGTGTCCATATTCCGCCGCAGATTCCAGTGCCTGATATCCATATCTCCACTTGGCATTGATGTCGAACAGCATGATGGCTTCCCCGTGGCCGCTTCTGTCAGCAAGCCCTGGTAGTGTGCTTCCCTCGCAGCCCATAACTGCCAAGTTCACCGTGCTAATACCCCGGAGAAGCCGGGCGACTGTACCATGACCACTTCGGGCCTCTCTCCTTTGTAGTTTACTGTAGTACTCTGCAGAATAGAATCCGGGGACGCCAAGGAGCAACAAGAGAATGACCCTTTTGTGCGCGTCGTCATTCATTTCTGCCCTCTCAAGCAAAGTTTCACAGACCTTGCAGATCTCTGTGATCGGAGTTGCAGTGCGGAGGAACAGGGGTTGGGGTTTTGCTGGGGATGGGACGCGATCACATTGATATCTCTGGAACAGAAGTCCCATACTCCATAATCGAATTAACCTATGGACGCTAGCCAGCTCCCGCTCTAGACGTAAGTCACCACGGTCTAAGCGATCTTCACGGTTGTCGTCCTGGTTCTTCGGAGGCAGATCCCAATCCCAAATTATGCGATCATTACGATTCTCGTCCTTGCTCTTCGAAGGTAGATCCCAATTCCACATCATGACGAGAGGACAAGGAGTAGTGGCAAACGCGAAAGAGTACCAGGACTTCTTCATATCATGGAACTCATGTGACATTGATATGGAAATGGCGATAATGGCTGAATATTCACGTTGTCGCCTTATTACTGTCAGACTCGTCGCTCCTTCCAGGAGGCAGATGATATCTCCGGGGCTGATCAACTTTGCTCGGGGCATCATACGCCGGGTAGACCTGAAACTATGACCAGAGGGATTGTCGACGGCTGTGCCTGTCGTCATGTTATCTGCACATTGAAAGGCATATCCAATCCTTGTCCATTCGATGGATAGCAAGTCATCACCGTCAGGGGTCGTTTCGACTGTTTCAATATATCCCATAATGAGACCATTTCCTTGAATCAGAGCCACTTCTCTGTCATCCCAGGTCTCTATGTACATCTGCTCTGAAATGAATAATCGGATGGCTTGACGGAATAGCTGATCCCATGGTTAGCGACAGTCCGGCGATAGTTGTGTGGTGACAAAATCAATGCAGCCCATACCAAGCAGCGCATAAAGCTTGTCGTGGAGCTTTGTGGCCTTGCGGCAATGATACATGTCGACCAGCTCGCCTAAAGGGCGAACAGCCAGAGAAAACCCGGTTGGCTGGTGAACTGTGTGTTTTAGTCGACAGACCGAGTCACTCATGAGGGACATCAACGGTCGAACTAAGCTCTGCAGTTCCGGATGACCATCATTTGGTAACTTCAGTACTCTTAAGCCCGAGCAAAATGCATAACCTTCGATCTCAGTGGACTCGCAATTGATAACAACGTGTCTAGCCGCAGCCACCTCTTGGAGCACCTTTTATAAGTGGTTCCTATCAGCGTCTATTTCGAAGGTTTGTAGACTTGGGCTGCTTACCCAAACGCGCTCAAACCAGGGCCGTTTTAATAGCGCCAAAATCTCTCGAGCGAGGGTAGTTTCATCCACCCGGTCTTCCTGACTTTGTCCCACTTTCCTTATATAATCAAGAGCGCTATCGCTGTTGTTCGCAGCCTCACCAAGCCATACAATGACGCAGTTCGCCTTGGCATAGATCTTCGCCATGACCTGAACCTGCTGGGACTTCTCATCCTGGTCGTCCTGGTTGATACAAACAGCGTCTATCCAGAAGATTCGCTCAAGAAAGCGGGTTCGAAGAGATAGCAATGCGACGTGGAGGTTTCGCCAGACATGAAATTCTTGACCCATCAATTCGATACCCCGCTGATTCTCTTCGGTGCCCCATGCATAGGACAATGCCTCGTAAGGAAGGGTGCCTCCAGAATCCGGGAGAGGGATGGTGATGAATTGACATCTGATGGTCGCGTTCTCGTCCTCGGCAGGCAGCAGTCTGAGTAGGCGAATGTTGTCGCCAGGCAGGAGCTCATAGCAAAATGGCCGCCGTTGTTGCGTCGGTTCCATGTTGGCTGTGTTAGTTAGGGACGTTCAACTATCGGTATCGCCCTTCAACAGTGGCTATTGGTAGGTCGCTTGAGGATTGGATATCAGGAAGATTTTGCAACTGCTGTTGAACAGGATTTCTGATGGTTAGATGGCGGAAATAGTTGCTGATGGAGACACATCTACATGCTACTGTAAAAGAGATGGAAACTCAAAGCCGGGCTGCAGAGGTCACCAATCAAGCATAATCTGGCCGACTAATAGGATCGCGACCTGAAGGCGGGGCATCAAAGTGCACTTTGGAGTCTCTTGGGCTCAGCCCAATCAATCAGCTGAATTCAAGCCATTACAGTACCCTGAGCCGCATCACTATAACAATTTCAAATGCAGCGACACAGCCCGCATCTCAGTACCACGGACAACCATTGAAGATACAATTTCGTTCCATCTCCAAACGTTTCTCTATCCTCTTCCTAGAGAGATAGGTGCATTGCCTCTTGGTTTCCATCTCCTCTACCTAAGACCCAAATCAACACTTACAACAGGATGCTCTAATCCAAAGTTTGAATCCTGTGCTGGATGGCCACAACAACACAGGGCAAGCGATACCGGTATACAATAATCTTAGAGTATATGATACGACATCAACGTCATTCTAACGGGTCTAAGCTAAGTGAGATAACCCCCACTGCCATCCACCCCCCTTTTCTCGCTGCGATGCGAGGTGGATGGGAATACATGGTACATCCAGACCCGGAACAGTTTTTTTTGGGAGCATACTTGAGTGGCATCAGAACTAAGCGTTTTATTCAACTGCTGATGGGACTGGATGCTATGGCGATATCCAAGTGACGATCACCTGAGCGACAGTTGACGTTTCCTGCCAGTCACTTCTACTTTGTACAACGACACACAGTCTCCGCTCAATATCCTGGTACTATGCCGCGAACCTCGTTCCTAATGTAGAACAATGGCGTCCAAGCCTCAAGTTTTCTTGCTCTTGGATTCCTCGTAGGCCGCTCTGGCAACCTCAGCCAATCTCTTCTCGACCTCGGGATCCTCGTCGCCGTCTGACTCGGTCGGTTCTTTGATGAGGCCTTGACTCCAAGTACCCAGGGCTTTGACCTCCTGGCGGAACGAGACATTGAACACAGCAAGATCGGTCGCAATCTCCTTGGCCGCCTTGATCTGCGCATCGTGGTTCACATCGGTTCGATACCCCAAGTCTTTCGACAGGGCTCGGGCTGAGAGACGGCCGGTGTAAACGCTGTTTGGGTGAAACCAATTGGTTAGTTCGAGCACACGTGTTGGTTTCTTGCTCGTCAATGACTTACGTCCATGCGGCGGTAGTTCGTTCCTGCAGCTGCTGATAGATGGCGAGAACTTGATTCTTGAAAGCAGTCTGTTGTGTTTGGGTCTTCTGGTTGCTCCATTCCAGTCTCAGAAACTGGATGACGCTTCGCAAGTTGTAAATATTCGGGGGGTGACCCGTTGTGTCGAGCCTACTGAATATAGTAGTCAGCTCGTGGTCAGCTCGCAAGATGGTGGTCGGCGCATCGTGGTAGGTTCTGTTGAGCATGGTGCGCTCCTCGAGCATCTCCTGTCGAGTCTGGCTGGTTCTACCTTCCATGGCTAATAGCGGTGACGAGGAATGATGAATGTTAGGTCGACTTTTTGAGCAGTGAATCTGATCCGGACAGTACCCAGAACATCGATGAAGTTTTGTCGGATGTTTCTGCTCTTATAGGAATATTTGGGCCCGCAATGGTCAGCAGCAGATTCCAGCAAGCCAGAAAGAACGTAAAGACCTCGATCATATCACACCTCTTCCCGCCCTCTGTACAGTTGCCTTGTGCATGACACTTACCGGCCGGCACATAGACGAAAACATCACGATTGCCGAGATCCGTAGAGGCCTAGATTCACACCTCGTGCATCATGCTAGCTCGTATCTCAAGTCGTATGCATAAGATGTGCGTGGCAAGCTGAAAATGACAGCTTGGCATTCCCATACACGTCTATTCTAGCTCATGTAGATTGTAAGATAGATAACCTCTCCTTTATTTCCTTTACTACGCGGGAAAATTTGGCTTCATTAAGCTAGATTATACTAACGATACGAGACTCATGGCAGCAGCGAGTCTTTAAGCGGGATTTTACACGATCCTTGTCAGAAGAGTTGTGAGCCATGTCAGAATCTAGGGGGGTTCATGGCTCTGAGCGACTGAGCTCGGACCACTGGTAAACGAGGGCTTGTAAAACCCGCAGAACAGCCTGGAATCGTTCCAGTAACATACACAGTACTGATAGCTTGGGAAAAATCACTATATATGGCTCAGATCATCAAAGTCACATGCGAAGAGGAGGGCTAGACTCCGGCAGTCAATGCACTGATTGTGATACCTCACTGCCGTACCTGGGATACCCTACAGTAGCGCAAGCCTCTACAAGGTCGGTTTCAGCTGACGCACGAAGCCGGATCGACCCACTGTCGCCATGCTTCCGCTGTTGAATACCGGTGTTGCGGTGTCCGCCAGGGCCTCGGATTAGAACCGCCGGTTGGGCCTTCGGTAAAAGCTGGTCTGGAGCCGGGGCCGGATCTGGACTTCAGCTGGTAGCGCTCCATCACCAAAGGCGATACCGGAGTTCCAGGTAATCTGGTCTACACGGTTAACACCAGCGGTACTGGTTGTTGTTACAGTCCCCGCGGAGGCGAGAATCTTGCAAGATGTGCCTACCCAGCCCCCGGTTGTAAAGTGGCTCCCGTATGAAGTCGCTTGGGGGCATTCTTAGCTGACACCTAAGTGACGACCTTCGTGAATGCGGTCCACACACAGCCTTGAAATAAGTCGCCGGCCTTAGGACACGCCCACCCCGACAGGCAGATCCGGAAATAAAATAGATACTTCTCCGGCTGGCAGATTATAGAAGTGTTTTTTTCCCGAACCTGCCCGTCAGGAGGTCGTTGTGTTGAGCCCCGCTATGCTGAATCAGCACATGTACGGCATGCCGGGCGCGCACCGGCATCATTCGTTGGCGCCAAGAAGCCCCCCGCCACAAACGGGAACTGCCGGCGACGCGGGAGTCACCGTGGAGGTGGAGTCAGCGCGCCGTTCCGTCTTGATAACGGCACAACGTTGAACGTTTTATTACGGATGGTTTGCTCCGACCCGGCTCAACTTTCAACTACAACCCAACGTAAATGTGTCAACGCCCCCAAGCCGATAGGATTTGTGCGGAAACTTCAAACTTGCCAGGCCGATTACCAGGGCGAAACCTTAGATAGTACACTACCAAGCTTGTCGATCCAGGTATTCAAATCGGCGTGCCGCGCCGATATTCGCCTACCCGAATAAAGATCAAAGGGGCATTCGCCAAGAGCAGCTTCTGGGATGATACCGGTATCGTGGATTGTATTCGTGTGGTAGTAACAAGGGGTTCATGCAGCAGCAAAGTTTAAAGTGTTCCTTTCAACTTAGCGTTTTCGACCGTCTTATTGGCGTCCACATAGGCTTTTGTGTCGTTCTGCACTTTCGCACGATTGAGTCAATCCAGAAGATTAGCCAAGATTGGTTCGATTGTGCCATTGGTCGTTGAAGGTGCAGTTTCCACGCGGCTTTTGCATGTCTCTAAACGGCTATGTTACACAGCAGCTGTGATGCTTAGTCAAACAACTTCCATTCGCTACAGCAACTAATGCTGGAATACCTTTTTGATGCGGGGATGTGAAGCTGGAATCATATGAAATCCCTTCCAATCCTGTGTTCAGAACAGGAGAAGGATATTCCTCCTGTATTAGTGACGACGTCGTTAATAAAGATACGTAGGAAACACAAGCATCACACAGAGAAGTTACTGGCGTGCCATCTACCACTGCGGCGAACAGCCCTACTACGATGACCGAACACGAGAATCCGCTTCCCAGCAGTGAGGAACATCATGGGCCTCACGCTATCATTTTCGATTATCTTTTCGAGAGAGTGCCCGAGTTTCGTGAATTGAGCCGTATCAGGAAGCAGGCGAGTAACAGAAGACCCTGATCTGAAGAGTCAAGCCCTGTTTGAATATTTCTAACTAATTGCCATCTCGTTTCTCAGGGGTGGGAAAACCCCGAAGGCGATCGTTTCTTCAAAAATCAGCGCCGTCGAGCCGACAATAGCGACAATGACGCTCGAACGGCCACTTACTTTTTTAGTTTGATGCAGGCCATTGGCCGCGAACTCCATGATGCCACAGACGCTTTCAGGATCATTTCAAAGGGAGTTCCAGGGGGTACCCGCAACCCAACGATCCTAGATCTATGCATGGCGCCCGGAGGCTTTCTCAAGACCGCGCTGGACAAAAATCCCAAGGCTCGTGCACTCGGATGTAGTCTGCCAGAGTCGATGGGTGGGCATAAGGTTCTCTTATCAAACCAGGCGGTAGAGATACAATTTCTGGATATCACGATGTTGGCTGCGGACATGGGGGTCGGCGTCAACGATATACCCGCTTCTCATCCCGACCGCACCCAATTCTCACCCCCATTATTCTCATCCTCCGGGTTTAGCAAAAAGCTGTTTGATCTCGTCATCTGTGATGGTCAAGTCCTGCGAACGCATCCTCGTGCTGATTACCGCGAAACCCGCGAAGCATGCCGCCTTACCGTGACACAGATGGCGCTAGGTCTTTCGCATCTCCATCCTGGAGGTACTATGGTGGTGCTTCTGCACAAGTTCGAGGCTCTGGACACGGCCCTGCTTCTTTTCAAATTTAGCAAATTTTCCGACGTGAAAGTATACAAACCAAAGAATGCTCACGCGAAGCGTTCTTCCTTCTACATGGTCGCGAAGAATGTGCAAAGTCAAGGCCCGGAGGCAATAGACGCTATTCAGAGATGGAAAGATGCGTGGAAAGCGGCGACCTTCGGGTCGGATGAGGAGCACCAGAAGGCCAGACACGAAGGACAGGTAGACGTGTCCAAGCTGCTAGATCAATATGGAAGCGAGTTGATCAGGCTTGGGAAACAAGTCTGGTCCGTGCAGGCAGAGGCGTTGGCGCGGGCACCGTTCATCAAGGGGACGCGGACGCGGTGAGGTGGGACGGAGGGATTAGCTTTGGTCCCCAGTGCATTGGCAACTATGACCGGTCTTCTTGGTAGTGAAATCAGAGAGGCACTCTATTATTCGGCAACTCTCCCTCGTACATAAGCTATGGCCATCCACGATTCATATCGCAAGTACCTTCACGCTAGTATTAAATTAGAAACGTGCCATACAAATCAATGCTTCCATGATCAAGCCTGGTGCTGATATGAAAACCGGGACGAGGCTTCGGTCACGATTGATCTATCTTCAAAGGTCAATAAACATCAGAAAGTTATGTTTGGAAACTGAGTGGTAGCTCGAACAAGTAGTGCACTGGCCCCTGCATGGGTGGGATCCACATTCAGACATAGACAAAAAGGGGGGGGGCACCAAAAAAAAAGAAAAAGCGCAACTGCAATGAGTGAGCTTCGAACTCGGGTCTTGCTCAAATCAGCCTCCAAGACCGCGGCTCACGATGGCATCAAGGCGTCGCTTGCTTCTAAAGCATAGGCTCGTGGTAGGACTGTCAAGGAAACAAAATGAAGCAAAAAGAAATTAAGCAAAAAAAGAACCCTCACTTCGGCCCAGCAACCAGGGATTGACGCTGCGCCCCCTCCCCCATCTTCAGGTAGCGCTGTAGATGGATCCTCGTGGCATTTCTTTGGTCCCATGGACTTTGTGTTCCACCCATTTAGCCGCTACACTAAATGTATTGTGGCCCGCCAACCGCCCTGGCTCCTGGTAATAGTTTGTGGGCTTATTTGCGCCGTTGAGTCGAGGCTCCTGGCAGTGATTTGATTCGACGACGGTGCTGGAAGGTACTGATGTACTACTCAGTGGTTGCCTTGAAGTCTGCCAGGCTCCGTTTCCTTCCTGTTGCGTACGTCGAGCGAATACCTTCAAGAAGTGCATGCAGCCCGCTTCACTACCCTTTTTTATTCCTCTTCGTCGATAAGGCAGACGCGATCTGCAACCTCTCGGCGTATCACTCCGCATTTCTCCACACACGCTTAATATCCAAGACATCGATTTTGACCCGAATTCGTGGCTGCAATACTATCTTCATGTTACAGTTGGTGTAGAAGGTTTGCATCTTGACCCGCGAGCCTTCTCGAAAGCTTCTCTTTTCTAGTCCTCTTTAATTGGTGCTTCAAGAAAGTTCAAGAGCGTCGTCAACAATCAGCTGTCTAACAAGTCACGATGCCAATGTTCCGATATCCAGTGGGAGGCTCCTCCGGGCCCGGTTATTGGTTTCAATCTCCCAACAGACAATAGAGATGAGCGGCAAGCCTATTGATCTGAGAGTTTCGTTCCGTATCGGTCATTCAAATATCTAGGAGGCTTACTAAAGTGGCTTACCTGTGCACGAACCCGGTGGATTCGCGGAACATTCCAAAATGGACTTTCGATCGTAGGATTCTAAAGAAGGGCATCCGAACCCAGTTAGAACTCGATTAGCCGGGGCCACTACAGAAGCATATGTATATTCATCGCAGGGAACTTTGCTCGCTACAGTCTTATCAGGATTCCGATGAGGATGTCGGTGGGCAATGATATCTACGCAGTCCCGCCCTCCTCAATAACAGACGAAACCTGAGCCGATCACGACAAACAGACCGACAACAAAAGGCTCATACCAGCCCCTTTTTAGTCAATCGCGTCAAGCATATGCCTTGATTTCCGGAAACACGGCGGTACCGTCTCAGGTAGATAGCCCGCTCAAGAACAAGTGAACGGGCGTCAGCTATCAGCAGGCCCGCGTTTCAAAGACGAGAACGCGATAGCTGAGCGGAAGTTGATCCTATCGCAGGCACTGCACGAGGAACAGGAGAAACTTGAAGATTTGAAGAATTCCAAATTGCAAATCGGAAATGAAACTGAAGAAGTACAAGATTTAAAGGGATATCAGAAGAAGCTGGCTAAAAGTTGAGGTGCAAGAAAGAATTATTGATAATTGAGTGTCCGAGGCGGACTATATCATACACAGTTCACGGTAATCACGATGGAGATCCCAGTTATACGCAGCATAACTTAATTCAGTTGGTCGACTATACCCATAATGCACTAAGTCAACTCCCTGTATCGAACGAGCGATATTTCTTGATTGAACACTAGCGCAAAAGTGAGGGAAGCCCCTTCCTTATCCACTGGCTAAACGAATGCAACTGTCACCAGCTACCAATGGTGTGTATAGCCCACCCGCCACCATACGCCAATGCCGGTACTGACAATTTAATGCGTGGGTGGCTTTTGTCTGGGTCTGGCCGTTATGCCCCAACCAATGTACCAACAAAATCATTTGCGAATGTCAAATCGAGAATTCAGGCTACCCTTGCAGCAATATCCTAATTAGACACATTGAGTGCCGACAATCTCATATCGGTCTGCCTCCGATCAACTTTCTCGTCTCACAATATCCTACCTATGTGTGGTGTGCAGTGCGACTTCTACTCGGCCGAGTCGACTCTGAGGGCAAAATGCTGGAACGAAGGGTTCAAGATGCAAATCGCACCGCTTTCCCTAACGACAGCATTTTTTGAATCCGGGTTGTCGAAATCATGGAAGAACCAAACTAAGAATAAGGCCTGGTGTTAGCTGGACATCTCCTTAATTTTCCGGTATGAACGACACGGCGAGGACGGGAAGGATTTCTCTATGTATCGCTTTTTCTTTTTTGCAATGACGGGCGGAAGGGATAGAGGAGAAAAGTGGGCCAGAAATTTCGCAGTATGGAAACAGAAACTGTAAAAGCCTTACCCGCATATCCCTTTTCGAGCTTCGTGATCATGAGGTTTCGCTTTTTGCTGGTGCAACCGAGAACATACAAGTCTTTTTTAACGTCTACATCCGTTTCCCTGAACTCCTTGCGATTCTGTCCAGGGCCCATGATTTCGACGCATACTTTGTCAGACATTGTTACGTTCAGGAAACACTGTTACTGGTATGCCGAAGGAAAAGCGATATAGAAAGAAAAGATGATTGAGAAGATTGTGAACTCGGTGCGTAGCTGAGTACAGAATATCTGATGTCGTTTTTATGTCACTTGGTAAAGGTCGTCATGTGTCCGTTTGATGGTAACGGTTGTGAGCCGAATGTCGGGAAGTGGATGAAGCTTAATATCTATATATTATCTTGTACTCGAAGCCCTTTGACCTGCTAGGAGAGTGAATGATGCACTAGATGCTACGAAATCGTACCATCTCATCAGGCCCTTGCGGTATAGCAGCCGTTGTTGGCGGGAGATTCACTGTCTGGTGTAATGGCCTACGTTTGTGACAGGCTCGGATGCCCGGCGCCAGCCCAGATCAATCAGCCCGTGATCATTCATGACCGTCATGTTTCCATCTCTGTCATCATCGTCATATTTGCCACCTTAACCGACTTTTGAATGTGGCTAAACAAGATGTTACGTATGCTCCGTAGATGGCGATAATCACCAAAGGAGCACGTCAGCCACCAGTAAAGCCGTGAATGTTTCACAGTAGGACCATTTTATTTGCTGGTCGGTTGAACCCAGGATGACCAGTGCCCGTGAATAAAATTTGGTGCTAAACAAGCGAGGTCGACCTGAGAACAGGACAGCATCTCGAGTTGCAAACGGTCCCCCAAGAACCACGCGACAACGTTGCTCGCGGCTAGCCATAATGAACACATCTCATCGGCGAGCCGAGATGGCATCTAGGTTAGCAAGAATTGAATATGTTCACGCATGGTTTAGTGGGTTCAAACCCTTGATTCAAGACAAGCAACGTCTTCCTCAAAATCAGACTGGTGCTGTCTCTGCAGCCCATCACCGCCTGTGGTCTGTAGTAGGTGCTGAGCCCTTCACAATCGACCAGCGCCTTAAACTTTGAATATCTTCTTTGGTTACTCAAGTAGTGTCGACAATAGCTGGTAGAGTCTCATCCAGGCCTGGTAGTAAGCCACATCTTGTTTGAGCCTGAGAGTATTATGATGCAGATTTCTGAGTAATGGGTCACTGGAAGGAAATGTCTTCCCCCCTTTTCATATTTGATAGTGCATCGTTGAGGCTCGTGCTGGACACCAGAAACCTTCCCACTTCACGTTTGCCATGTGAAGTTCCGGATCGATGGCCTATCCTAGAATGTGGCGAGACTTTGAAGCACGGTCAGCTTTTCAATACTAGCTTATTTCTCAAATCTTGAAACGCGATGCCCGTGTTACTCATGATGGCCACGGAAACGTTGTACTGTAGTCCTCTGATTGCTGTGTTGCTTAAAGTTCTCAAGTAAAACTCGTGAGTTTCGCGAATTACTGTGCAGTTATCGAATTATCGAGGCCGGAAACCACTGATTCATCAATCGACCCGGGAACACCCCTGGTGCCGGCACTAAGGAGCGCGACAACTTTGCTACCCCTGCCAGCTCGGCAGGCAGGCGTCCGGCATCCTCCGAATACTGTACACACAGTACTCGCAAACGTCTGGGCGTTTTGAAGACACAGCAGGAACCGCGATTTCACATCAATAAAGCCAGCATCAATGGACTGGAAATAGATCAGTAAGGGAATAAACATTGTGAAGAAAAAATACTATCAAACTGCCCGAGAAAAGCTAAGCACAGCATCGAGCTCAAATGTCCACACAACCGTATCAAAAGCGCCTATGTGCACGCTGCCGTACTTCCTTCTCCACTGAACAAGCCGCCTCGATCTACCGGAAATGACGGCTTAGGAATCCTATCGGAAATATGCGGCCCACGAAGAGCGTACATCTGGCGTTCCGCCATTCGGAATAAAAGTCTGTCCGATCTACGAATATCCCCAGCCGCTTTACTCCTGGTGCAAACTGACGTAAACAGGACGGCAGGGTAGTTATCCCATGGGAAGAGACGTTTTGTCTGTTTGAGGTGACTGAGCAGAATGGTATCAAATCCTTGTGTATGGGACGGTATGTCCCTTGAAACTCAACAAAGATGTAAGGCACTCGAGTAGGCTCCCCATAAGTCTGTCCATGTGGCTCTATGAATCCTGTGTGCCCCTGGCCGTAGCGATTTTGACAAACTTGCGAAAACCCTGTATGCTACCTCTTGCGTTCGCTCTTCGTCGGTGCATATTGATGAGAATGAGTGGGGTGATAGACCACACACAACAATTTTGAGGTCTTAAGAACGCACATCTAGTTGCGTCAGCGTTGCGTCCCCCAGGGAATGCCGAAGTCTGTAGTGAGTGTTCATGAAGCACCAATTTCACCCCACTACAATAGATATATTATGCTTACCGGCTTGACAGCAATATGAGATTCGTCTCGATCGACGTAGGATCATGCTGGAGGATCTAGGTGTGACGGGGCTGTTGAGCTCCCCGCCTCTTCTGCCTTTCCCCCTTGGGTCAGTCGTTCAATTGCAATTGCACATCAGGAGCGTGTCTTAATCACAAGATCGGATTTCGATGAGGAAACTGGTGAGGTGGAGGGAGCTTCGGATTTTCACCAGCAGATGAGAAAGGAGAGGCAAAATACTGAGGGGAGTGCGGGAGGAAAAGAGGCTTCTCCAGGATTAAAAGGACGGAAGAGAGCGAATCGAGCAGGGGCGTGAAGAAATACAGGCGTTGAGGGAGCTACTTGGGAAATGATCGTGATGAGACTCTTCTTTTGGTTGCAAGAGAGTATTGGCGGCGCTTGTTCCACGCGATGTGAAAGTCCCTACGCACTCTCGTAGGGAATATTGCTCTGCTTATGAGTCGGATAGGGCACATCAATCGGGTTCCTGATCGAATATGAAGAGATAGACTTGCTCAAAGTTCAGTTCAGTCCAGCCCAGCTCAGATATGGCCTATTCATATCCTAGTGAACAAATCCGAACTCCAATCTTGAACCCAGAGCCGTGTTCACGAACATGCGATGTGTGTGTGCAGCATCAACAAGGCCATCACCGTGCCGTTTAGCGGCCCAGCAATACATAGTCTGTCGTTCTCCGAATTTTGGGTAGTAAGATATGTCAATTCAAAATAAACGATGGGATTTCCCGTTTCCTAGGCGATTTCTGCAGCAAGTCTTACACCTTCATTCTGGTGACAGTAAGTCTCTCACAAATACTGACTATTGCCTTGAGTTTCATCAAGGGAATGTATTTTGAGCAACTGTTGATAAGATTCGAGGACAACAAACGGCTATATCCGCTATATGGTCTACTTTTCTCCGAGGGCTGACAAGGCAAGTCCAGCATGTATAAAATGGCCAAGTCATCAGGTTTCATCCAGTAATTGGATACTCGCCAACTTGCCATTGCCTTATGTCGCGGGTTCCCAAGCTACAGAGAACAAGAAAAACATGAGACTGATGGAGGCTTGCTGGAAGTAGTCAAAGACCATGATGATGGGTTTGGGCGCGTGTGATGCCAGTAGCTGAAGTTCCAGAGTTCTAGAAGCGCAAGCCAACAACATAGGGTTTCAAACAACGAGTCGAGCTGGTTCTCGAAGACCACACTCCGCAAGCATCACGAGTCCTTCCTGGACGTGAGGTGGTGCAGAAATAAGGATAGCGCACCCCTGGCCGAACTCCAAGTAGGCGCCCGGTGGCTCAGTCGTCCGCTCACGTCTGAGATGGGTCTAAATCCTGCGACCCTGGAGACTACGGTGGAGGTTACCGGTAGGTGGTGACTTCATTTACGAGAATGCTGCAGGGGTCTGAGGGGTTTGGAAAAGAATCTTTCTGTTGGGGTGAAGTCTTGCGCGAGGCAGAGTTATGACGAATGTCATCCAAAAACAATATATTCTCTTGTCAATCCGCCTGGGGAATAGAGTGCACAGCGCGTTCCGTGGAGCCTCACCTACTGGTAATGTCTCGCGTCCAGCGAAAATGACTGTCATAGTTCTGATCCGCATAAAAGCAATAAACATGATTTAAAAAAAGAGTCACTCCTCCCACCCAGCCCTACCAAAAAAGGCATCGCAGCCATCGCACGGTGACGGCACTGCCCAAATCAGTCCGGAAGATGCCCCGGGCCAGACGTTTCAACAGCGCAGCTACGTTTCAAGCATGGACAACAGAGGCGCCAGGCAGCCCGGTTCTCCGCTCCTCCTCCCTTTGCTCTTGCGGCTTGTAGTTGACTACCGGTGGGTCCGTGTGTAGAGGGGGGAAATTGGCTCCACGGAAGACGAGTGCCAAACTTGCATGTGCCAAAATGAAACCACTGCAGAGCGGTAGGAGGATCGCGGGGTTCATCTCATGTCATGACTCTTTACAATACGGCGGGCTTTCTTAGTAATGAATTTGGTTTGCGGCTCTGCGCATGCTATTTCGCGTCGCGAGAGACGTGCTGCGAGATGTCGTTATGCTGGAAGAAACAGAGAGTAAACCCCTGGTGTCGCTGGGTCAACGTGCTTTTCATAGACAAAACACAACATAAGTCAACATTCATGCATAAATATGGAGATTAGTCGCTGCATAGATGCATGCTTCGAAAATGACAGATCCTTCGGCTTTCCCGAGGGCCAGGTCAAAATCGCCCTCTGATCTCGAAGAGGTATTCCAACCAATCGCAAATTTATCTACCGGTGCCAATATTCCCTGAACTCAGCAAGAACAAGAAAAAAAGTCGATTTATAACTCGCGCCTCTCGATTTGACTGGCTGGAAGGAATTGTTCAACCTTGTTTTTTACTGTGCCAGACCGGCAGCCCCGCGGAAGAGACTGAAAATCTCCACGCGATCAACCTCGGTCACGCGCACAAGGTACTTCCTAACAAAGCGCCATGTTCCAAAGCTCGCCCTCGAAATGACGCCGTGCCATCCGTGAAGAACTTCAAGTGCGTGGAAGTCGGGGATTGTTATTGGATGCGGTTGAATTGATGGATGTGAAGGGCGGAGGGACAGCAAGAAAAAAAAACGCAGCTGCAGCTGCAACAGCCCTGCTGAGGAATTGCAAGAGATCTGGTGGTGGAGGTGATCATGGGGGGTCCCGGATCTGGGAATGGGGGCTTATGATTGGCTCGGATGCGTGGAAAATTTATGGAGTTAATAGCTGGCAGATGTGTGGCAAGTTGCAAGGCTGTGTAGGCCCTCACGGCGCGAGGACGCGATGCTGACTCCAGAGCGGAGGAGCAAAGATGATCGAAAAAAAGGAAAATTAACTTAAGTTAACCAGTATTGTTCGTGCTGGGGGATAATGTTCAGCATGAGATGGGATCTGGTTGTGCAACCATTTCCCCTAATATATTCTTGGGTATCAATGCTCGTCAGCAGGGCAGAATGGCGGTTGTGGGTAATTATCACCTGCCTGAGATGAACATCCCTCCGATAATTAAACAAATTGCCAACGGACGGACCGCGCCTTGGGTGGTTCCGGACATGGTAGATCAAAGTGCATATTTCTGAGTTTTCACTTTCTTTCTTCTCGAGCTCTGCTTTTTTTCGTATTCATGACGGTCTGCTTCTGCTGTGGGTTCGCGAAATTCTCTCTCGTTCGTAGGTAAAAGAGAAAAGATCTGTTGGTAAGCAAGCAAATGGTCGGGAAACTTGCAATTCAACATCAAAGGATTCATCTCGATCTCTGCCGCTCGCTACTGTCGTTCATTCATGCGCGCCGTCTCCGTCCCAGGACTTGTTTTGTTCAAGCCGGGCCGACCAATTACACGTTCCCAAACGAGGCATAGCACCCGGTTTGGCACCCTAACCCATGCCGATTGCTCTATCCACCAGTCCTTCTTTCACAATCGACTTTTCTCCTCCTGTTGTGTTGTGTTGCTGCACCTGATCCAGTTGGGCCTGCCAGTCACGCTTTTTCCACTGTCGCCGGATCTGCTGTGCCGGTCATGAATTGTTTTTTATTACGGTCCCCTGTCGTTCATGTTGAGACACCAGCTGAGCTCACTGAAGAAAGCTGAGGTGGGAACATCGCATGCCCATTGGGTGCAGTCGTTTCGCGGTCGGTTGGCTTTCACATCACAGCAAGAGCATTCGCCGTTTGCACGAGCTGCCTCTTTCAATCGCGCCGCCCTCCCCTATCGTGCTGAGAAGTTGAATGATTTTTTTTTAAATTAAACATTCATTCAGTTTTTATCCTTGATCTTTGTTTTCGGCCCGCCCCGAACACTGCCACAACTTGTTATGATTCATGCGTGCTCGCTCTATTGCCGGCTCTTATCCAGGTCGTAGCTTTCGGGGGGTTTGAAGTTGGCCGGCTGCACCCGTAGCACGATTCTCTCGCTCGGTGTCAAGTTCACTGATTCCATATCACTGCTCCGCTGAGCCGACTTGACCGACTGACCGACGCGGCAACGCCATCACGCGCTGTGTCACCCTTGACGCTCCCACCACGACCGAAATACCACATCGCCAAGTATTGCTGCTTTGTTTCCCCTTGCTCACAACGCAGCGCCACGCTCGCTCTGCAAAACAGCTATTCATCCGCCCACCGCATTCTTCTGCGGGCTTAGAACTCACCCTAGTCTCTGGCCGATCTACACGTTCCATGCTGAGGCGATTCTCGCCTCGATTGATTTCCACGATCTTTCTTTCTTTCTATCTAAGTCTTTTTAAATGGCCATAGCTCGTGCCGGCCGACAGTCGCGTGTCAGACCCTAATTATCAAGTGAAACACTGTCCTGGAATTCACGTGTTATCCTACCCCGCCGGGACCTACACGAGTCCCCCTTGTCCGAACAGAAACAAGGCAGCGCTCTAGCAACACGGGCAGCTGTCACCTGCTGGCAGATCGAAGGATCAATTGAGCTCGGCAGCGAGCGAACCCGGTTTTCCTAACATCCAATTTCCAGTGCGATCAATTGGTCACACCGACGACCACTAGTCGGAACCAAGAAAAGTTAGCACCGGGGCAAGACAAGGCAAGACAGACCGTAACGTAAATGCTAGAAACATACGTCTTTCGTAAGGTAGACCGCGAGTTCTGGTGATTGCGACGACCCTCTACGCAAAACCTAGCGGTGGGTGCTGCCTTGTGGCCCTGCCTGGCTGTGTGTTACCAGAGTACGGACTTCCTCCATCCACGCGCTTACTGGTCGCGACTCCCTGGGCGGCGGTCCAGGTAGTGTGTGCCAGGGGGTTTGAACGGCAACAGCGGCCCCCGAGCAGAAAAAACAGCGGTCGACGTCTGCCCCTTCCATTGCGTGACAAGTACAGCCATGGCATCGTCAACGGCTGCGACTGCAGTGACGGCGACCATCACGACGTTGACTCCACCCAGCAGCTCACATGGCAGCTCGTACGAATGGAAGATGAACCCGTACTCAATTTCCCGAGACGTAAGTTTTTTAGTTGGAATCTGCCGAGTCACCTTCCCCATCTAGATTCAGCCTCGGCTTGTGTGTCTTGGATCTCTCGTTCTTGATACCCTTTTGTTGTTGTGTTGGTGGTAGACGCTTCATTGCTTCATTCCAGTCCGTCGCCACGTGCTAATGCGCTTCCCTTTTGGTTTGTCGGTTGTAGGACTCAATGCCGAGCAACAAATCTAGTCAAGCTACTCACCACTTTGACGAATCGAGAGGGCCACTCACGGTGCACAATGGAAATGCCTTTCGCGATCCGTTCCCGAAGCGGAATGCCGCTGATATGGAGGGTGAGCAGGATGAAGGTATGCCCCATATCGTCAAAATGATAAGGATAAGAAAAAGAATAAGAATAATACCAAAAATTGGTAACATGTTGCTTACTTCTGCGCCAGAAATCTTGCCCAACATCCGAAGAACATCATACGCGGACGATAAGCGCGGGAGCATGGTAATGAAAGACGAAAACGCGGGCTGGATTCACAGAGACAAATTGGTCAGGATAGAGAATGCCGAATTACAAGCAGCCGGGATTGTCTTGCCGAAAACGCGATCTGTTAGCAAACCGCCACGGAGAGAACGAAGCACAGACAACGTCAATAGTCACCGAAGAGCGATGGAGAGCGGGAGTAGCGAGTTTCAACAGCAACAGCAGCAACAACAGCAGCAGCAATCCCGGTCCCGAAAGAACTCGGCCCAAACCACGACAACGACATCCGCCAGGACGTCATCTACGCAGGCTATGGGAACTATAGCAACGACACCGACGACTGAGACGGATCAACCTAGTTGGGATTTACGTCTACCGGAGGAGATTGCTGAGGATTTGGGCGAATATTTCGTGCCCAATAACCCTGCTGGGCCAAAAGGTTCCCGGATTCCTGTGGCCAAAATTAGTCCGGCTCCAGTGCCGGTGGATTATGTGGAAAGAGATGCGCCTGTGCCAAGAAAGTCTAGTGGAAGCTTGTTGCCCCCCGACGACGATTTTACCCTGGCAAGGAAGTCACGATCACGGAGTAACAGCATCCCTGTCCTTGACACCACACCGCCCAGAGTAGATGCGCCTCGTAATCACTCGGCAAGACGCGCACCCGCGGATGGCTCGCCTAAGAAACAAATTCACAATGGGAGAAAAGTGTCTGCGACCCCCTCCGGGAAAACATCAACTCGACCCAAGACTCGTGGAGGTCGCGATGGCAGTGTCTCTGCCAGGCCCTCGACACGATCTGGTGAATTATCACCCACTAACAAGACGGCTCCGGAAGGCGATCCCCCGTGGACATCTGCGTTCAAGCCGGATCCTCGCCTGCCTCCGGATCAGCAACTCCTCCCTACTGTGGCGCGTCGTTTACAGCAGGAGAAATGGGAGAAAGAGGGCAAATTTGGAAACATCTACGACACCGAGTTCCGACCCCTTAACGAGCAAGACCCCAACAATAAGCCCCCCGAGCTAGGGCTTCCCGAGTTAGAAATCCCCCAATCTGAACAAGAGAATCAACAGGACGAGTGGCCGCTACGTACCAACGCAGAGGCCAAGAGTCCCACCCAGAGCAGGCCCGGCACAAGCTCGTATACGACGATGCCACGGGTTCAGAACAAGAATTCGGCGGGCTCAAACCAGCAGAGGTCGCCATCGGTTTCACAGCCAACGGGCTCCGCACAACCGACGCAAATCACGAGAGTGCCGGACCCGCCCGAGGAGGACGAGAAGACGGCGATGAAGAAGGAGAAGAGCTGTGCTTGCTGCGTAGTCATGTGACGCGAGTTTTCATCAAATTCTAAATCTCGACTTAGCGACGGAAGCCATCAATCAACTCACCCCCCACTTGTGTTTCTCTGAATCTCAAATCTTGTATCTCGATTCACGACGGGAGCAACCGGCGACGGCAAGGACCGATCCACCGACTTAGTTTTTACCCGATGGTCCGCTTAGAAAGAAAGTTTATTTTGGCACGATAATACCCGCTTATGATGTTACGACCACCTTGTTTTTTTTTCCAGTTTAAAATACGCACTTAGAACTCCGAAAGTACTGTGTGTCTGTACTTTTTATCGATTCAACTCTATCTGAGAGCCGCAAGACACAAACAAGCTCTTACACGATCCTTTGTGTCTATCTTTGGGTTTGGGATGGGCAGAAATGGCTGAGAATACATCACCCAACGAATTGGAGGGTGATGGGCGATTTCAAGTCATGGGTACGGTTGTGATTTGATGTTGTGGAAGCGGAGCGAAGGTACTTGCTCCATGCACAAGCTCCAGCCCCGAAACATCGGTTTCCGAATGGCACCCCTATCGGAATGAAGAAACACCAAAGTCTTCGCGGTATTTCGAGCTGGATCCAGCGACAAACGGCTTGTTATCGAACAATATTCAGCGATGTCGGGTCGCGAAATGAGTATCCAAATGTGGCATGTGCCATCCCTCTCATTCCTCCGCAAGGACGGACTGACGAACGAACGAACGAATCCACAGCATGTCCGCGTCAGCAGCATATCCCATCTGTCACCATGCTTACCCACCAACCCACCCATCTTCCAACTTATCAACCTTTTCGCCCAAACATAGTCATTGCATACGTACGATTTTCCTTTCCTGGGTCTTTGGCGTTTTGTTCTTCGTGGTGTTCAATGTCTTTTATGCTTGTTATTCATATCTTCTGGGGTTTTGTCTTGTTTTTATTACGTCTCGTTTGCTGCAAGAGATGAAGGGAGCAAGGAAGGGGTTTGGGCGTTGCACTTTTATGCTTTTTGTTGCACATACGCTGGCTATGCATGCTGTCATCATGCCTTTTTTATTGCGATTGCTTGGAGCTCTTTCGTGGGTGGGGGTGTTTTTACGGGGAGACGGGGTTTGCTTTTTTACCTTTTTTTGTGCTAAAAATGGATGGGATGGGATGGGAAGAGGGGGAGCTGGGATGGTAGCGGGAGAAAGGAAAGAAAGAGGGAGGGAGGAGGGGGGGGGCCGTCATTGAAATAGCTCAGGTGCATCAGGCCGACGACGG
>JAOYMO020433891.1:0-21349 GCA_025802455.2 Iodosphaeria phyllophila | reverse complement strand
AGGTTTCCGTCCAAAAATACACTCTCATGACCGTTTACCACAGGCTCTGTTTGACAACCCAGCTGAGGCCGTGCTGATAATAATCCTGTTGGCTGCATGTAAGATCATCAGTAGTGCAGTGCCCTCCTTTCGGACATTTCGTTTTTCCAGTTCAGAAAAATCTCCGAGGTACCAAAACCCAACTCCTCCGTCTGTTGACCCACACGATCCTGGTTACCATACAGTCCCTTTACATCTGCATTGGGCGGCACGCATTGGAGGGAACGCCTTCCTCACCAGCTCGACTTGACTTGCTGTCTTTTTTGCACTCTTTGACCATGCTGCCACATGCGGTGGCTGCATTTGGACCATCGACGGATTTTGAGCTGGATGCAAGTTGCGGGAAAGATGCATCGGTGGCTACGCTATAACCAAGCATCATTTCCTAGTACCAGGGCCTCGATTCTGAGGTGTGTCTTTCGATCCAATAGAGCGGCAAAAATACTCAGCTCAATTCTGTAACCCCCTGACCACCCGGAAGAGAAGTCGATTAAATGGGCGACAATATTTAGTTACTTCTCTACCCCGTACCAGCCGCTGGCCACCCCTACCGTACCGACCCATAAGACGTTTATTTGCAGTTCTTTTTATTCACCACCAACTTTTTGTTTATCACTGAATCGTACTATTGTGCAATTATGCTCACCTTGGAACATGGCCATTTCAGACCCTTTTTCCCAACACTAAAGAGTCCACCACAACACACTAACTATAATTGAGAAAATAGCACGGTAATCGCTTATTTAGAGCAGCAAGAATCGATTGCCGTGCTCTTTCTATTAAATCTGAGTTGTGGTGGTGGAGGAGAAAGGGTTGCAAGTCGGGGAAGTTTGTATAGTGACTTGCCTCGAAAGGGAATAAACTCCGCAGAACTATGCATTTTTCAAGTCGCTATTTTGTTGAACTCGAGTTGGGACTGTTTTGCTTTCCATTTAGTGTGGCGCAAAAAAGCAAGACGGTACTGCAAGACAGGCAGGACGGAAGGTTATTGGTCAGTCTCAACCTGTTGCTCCACTCTACCATGACGACAGAGAGTTTGAGAGTGAATTGACTACTTTCATGTTCATCTCCCGCCCGCCCTCGACCGTCCATATTCTGCTGAGCCAGTCTCATTGTCTGGCCTCTGTGCCAACCAGAGCTACCTCAGCTGGCGACGTTCTGGGGGAAAGCGAATGTCACTTACAGTTACAGTCAAAATTGCGCCAGATAATACTTTCCCTGACTCCTTGGCCAAAATGCGCACGTTCTCACGTGGGGGGCTGAGTAGAGCCTAGTTCCCTTGCAGGTCACTACGCCACCATGCCGGAGTGACAGTCTGTCAGACACTGGAGCCGAACGGTTGGTTCAATTCCATCCGCTTGTTGGGCTGACCCGGAACCCGTGTATGTCACTATACCTGATTGGAGAGCAGCAAACCCGACACACAGCTGGGGACTAGTGAGGATAGTGTCAAGAGCTGCGGTCGCTAGTGTCTTAACCCAGACATAAAAGCCCGTAGATGCATAACCCCGGCGAACCAATAGACTTTTATGGTTGGTTCTCCTGTACTCCACGTGCTCACCAGGGTTATGCCTCTGGGAGTAAGGGGCACTAAGTCCAGACTGGGAATACTGAAGTTACCGATGTAAATATTTCATCCCTGTCCGGTAACCACAGTAGTTCTGAAGCTTGATGTCACGAGGGAATGGGATTGCGCGTAGGTATCCATCGGCCTCATTTTAATGAAATTAATCGATGAGCTCAGCTTGGGAGACTTTATTAAAATGAGATCCCAGTTGTTGATGAACAGCAGCATTCTGGTCATTCAAAGACAATGTCGATACCTGGATTCCCATCTGACCAGGCTTAGTGAAAGAACTGCGAGTTCCAACATTCAATTCGATTTGCGTATACGGCGTCTTCATCACAGCATCCATACAATAATGATTGCTTTCGATTGATGCCAAAATTCTAGAACCACGGAAGGAAGATTCCAGCCCCAACGTGTTGAGCGTTATCGTAGCACCTTAGCTCAGAAAACTGGGATGTAGCTGAATGGGTGGGGTCTCGCGTAACTGACCAGGATTCCAGTACCCACAGACTAGCTTTCACTGTCCAGTGCTCGAAATGGAGATACATTGTACATACTCAGACCAGCAGATTTTGAACAGCGAAACAATGTGAGGGGAGAGAGACGCACTTTCAGACGCCGGCATGCCATGATCAACGCGACAACATGTTCCAACACGGTCTCGACGTCACAACAGGAGCAAAATCGCCATCTGGTTGGACCTGAACTCTGCATCGCACTCAAGCAAACAAAACCAGGAAAAGAAAGTCATGATTTTGTATACACGGTTAAGACGTGCATCAACTGTGAGGTAAGAATGTCTGGTCCTATTCGGAGGAAAAGACAGATGTTCGCAGAGCACCCCGGGTGCAGACCGTATTTTCAGTTTGCAGAAATTAGAATTACCCTGCGCCGTGATGTCGCAGATTCATCGGTGAATCCTACTATGGATTTTGGATTGGAATATACGAACAGGCTTTTGAATCCGTATTTGCCTTGGAAACCGTCAGCCTTGATGAGACGCAATGTTCCCTCAACAGTGCCACAATGGTAGGAAGTCGATGCAGAACGAGACGCTGTGGTAGTACTGATATTCGTGAATGAAACATGATCACTCCAGAAGCTTACCTAGTCAATTGTTGCAGCCTGTCGGTGACCTTGGGAATGCGTCGAAAGCTGCCGATGCCTGGGAGGACCACGATGCTGGAGGGTAGGAGAGGAGTGGAGGACCTGTAGTTAGCCGACTTCATCATCTTCTGTCTTGTTCAACGCATTTGACCCGTGCGTGTGTACACCGTGGAATCAATATAAGTTTTTTCACAACACCAGGATCTTGCACTTTCGAGACCTTGGTTGCTACTGTACGGTTTACCGGGAGCTCTCCATATCACAACCTGGCGTCACAACAATAATGTAGATCCTTCCAGCGGAGATGTCCGTCCCCCTTGGCACCTGTGCAGCATATCGATGCATGTGAACGAAGATCAGGGAATGTTTCTCTCTATAAAGATGCCAAAAGGCACCCCTATTGTCCATCTACTCTGCTCTACACCCTCACTCAGATACCACTGCCAATCGTTACCACCGTACTCACAGCATCATCCAACTTGCTCGCATTCGCTTTTCGAACTTCACCTCGTATTAATATATCAATTAATTTATAATTACCTAACCCCTACAAGTAATCGTCAAAATGCGTACTGCCGGTGTCCTCGCTTTCGCTGCCGCTGTTGTGGCCAACCCCCTTAACACCAACCTTAGCTGCAAAGGCCCCAACCCCAGCATTGACAGCAACACTGCTAGCGAAATAGCCAAACAATATGCTCTTGTCATCGGTCCCACCTACAGTGACAAGTTGGCTCTGTCCTTCCTCTCCTCCTCGTTCGTGGACTACTCCGACTCCATCAACAGCTTGATCGTTGCCCCTCTTGGAACCGCCACGTTCCCCAACCGCCAGGCTTTCATGGCCTCCCAGAAGCAGCAGCAGCAGGCTTCCCCTCCCCAGCTCGCTCCCCTTAACGTCAAGAAGACCGCCTATGGAAAGACCACCGTCACTGTCGTCTGGACCATGAACCCCGGTGCCGAGGTCGTCAGTGGCGTCTCCCTTCTGGAAATGAAGTGTCAGTGCGGTACCTGGAAGCTTCAGACTCTCGACGCCGAGTTCAACAGCTTCGCATACAACCAAGACATCGGCGGAACTTGCAAGGCCAGCGCTGGTGTTAGCGGAGGAAACTAGACACTTGGGCCCATCGAACATTGCAGGGGATTGAGGGAATAGGATGAAGGTGATGCAATTATCGACAGTCTGGGAGCGGAACGCGTATTCAACGCACTCTCAAGTAATATATATCGGTGTTAGCCAATGTCAATAGAGGAGTTGTTAGTATACCCAAAAACTTGGCCGAACCCGCGGTGAATAGTTTGACGTAGCTCGTATCGTGATGCTGTGACGACTGCCGTTCAACTTCGCAATCACTGGTGCGACCTTTAGCACGGTCTCTTAGCCCAGGTCGTCATTCTTGCCTCACCATGTTGGCTGCAGACTGGTAGCTTTTTGCGGAAGTGGCGCTCCACTTATGGTTTTGTGTATCGTGGCATGCGGAGCAGCTCCTGCTTTGCCCTGTCGTTCGGGCTATCCAGCCCGGTGTAGACTTATCGTAGACTTGGCTCTAGCTATCCAGACCTTCCCGCTATTATTGCAATATTGGCAGGTTAATATCTTTAAAAAAAGGGGGGTTCGGCACGCAAACTTTTCACATACCAGGACCTAGAAACGCATCCGAGATATCATAGTAAGCTATGCCGTGTAACGTTGTTCGAACAGTCCGTCTGAAAATATATATCACTCCCCATGGCGACGTATTATTTTGCGGCAGAGACTCTGTACTAGTATTAGCTCCTGTTGTCGAAAGGACAATTGGCTGGACATGATGAAATTACTCCTGAGAAAGCTCGAATAGAGAATTAGAGCCGATAAAATATGGCCTAACCTTAGATGATCATGATATTCCCGTGACCACCAGCGCCTGTGTGGCGCTAAACCTGCTTTCATGGCTCGGCTTGATTTGGTCTGCGTGGATTGCCACAACATTCCACAGTGATGCTGAGGGATTGGTCAAAATCACCAACAATCTACAGTGGGTGGCTGACTACCGGTATACCGTACGATGTTGTTGTTCGGTAGTGCTAAGCCACATTTCAAGCGCCAACGTTGTACAGCATGCTCATGCTTTTGCCATTCTATTTCAAGGGAGGGTGGTCTTTAAACCTTGATTGTTTCGACATACTGGGCAGCTTATATTTCGGAAAGTGTAACAGCAGAACAAGCGTACATAGCAAACGTTTTGACATGGAACGATCAGCGACACAAACTGAAGTAACACATACCGTACTTAACAAGAATTTGGGCACCCTTTCACAGTTTTCGCTCAAATGATTAGCCACCAATTCCACGTGTATACAGGGAAAAGCATCTGCAACTGGTAGACTGCTTGCCGTTTTGAATAGTATACCAGCCTTTGGTTCGTTGCGCAACGCATCGCCCTAGGAGATGAGGTCAAACAGGTGCTCGATGTTATCCACAATTGTCGCCTGGTTTCAAAGCTTGAAAAATTACGAGGCGACCATAGGGATACACTAGGTTTGTCTAGTAGCCTAAAAGTAAATTAGTCGGATGTAATGACCCATAATCTTGACTGTATTTCAAACCTGGTAACCTGGAAAACCCGATATCACGATGTTGGGTTGTATTTCCCAAAACATTCCCAACATCAAAAGTTGCCCCCCCACCCCCCCCCCCCTTCCCCTTTAAAAAAAAAGGGGTTAAAACCAGCGGAGAGTAAGTTTGACTATAAAGCTCTATACATCCCCTTGGATGCTGGGCAGCTGCAGCTGTGCTAAAAAAGCACTGCAGGTTTCGTGAGCGCAGCTGCCTGGCATGCGAGGGAGTATTTGGATTTGAATCAGTCGGGCGCAGTTTACGCATATATTGGTAAAGTTTATTCGAACCATGGCGGCTCTGGAACAGTATTTGAGCTCTAGAATTGGGCATGTACTTTGTGTTTAAAAAGTCCTTGTTTCAGTAATTTTGGTTCTCTGCACTTGAATTCCATGGCATCGATTGTCGTTCCATAGCAGCCACCGTAACGATTATTCTTCGCTGGGGCCTCTACTATATCAATCTGCGGGCACCTACTGTAGGCAGATCCTTTTCTTGAGCCAGAGCTATGACAAGTGCTATAGGCTGACAATGGTCTCTGTGAAGATGGATAAGGATGAAAATACCGATCGAAGGCGAGTTTCCGTTGACAAAGGTCATGAGACATTGATTTATTGCAAAGTTTGGCTTGCTGCCCTTGCGGGTATGGTAATCTACGTTCAAGTGGGGTATTAAAGCAAAGTAAGGCAGCGACTACTCCTCTTCCTGCTAAACTTAGTCCCCGATGCGTCCTATGCCCTCCCACGACTCCTTCTCGCCCCCCGGGACCGACGTGTGCCTCTAGTTGCCTGAGTCTTCTTTGCACTGCCTCTGGCCGCCCTCCCTGTGGTAGCCGTGGACACTGGAGTTGGAGCGTCCTCGGGATCGACATCACTAGTGTTTCCCCTGTCCTCATCATCCTCGGCATCGTTGTCGTTACTATCGCCAACCGCCTCAGATGCGATGCTCTCGGGTTTCGACTTGGCAGCCGCACGTTTCCGGGTGGTTGTAGCCCGGGGGTTCTTGGCCTTGCGCCCACCCTCTACGACTGCTGGGCTTCCGACGGCTACTGGCGTGTCGGCTTCGGAGTCCTCAATGGTGCTTGCACGAATGGCGGCGCTTCCACGCTTGCGTTTGCGCTTGTTCTTCTCCGGTGCTTTAGCCGGTGTTTTGGCAGCGGCATCGATGACGCTATTGGAGATGGAGGATTGAGGTTGGTGTAGATCCAGCGCAGGTTCGGATGAGCGGGCCTCACTCGCATAGCGGCGGTCTGCCATCATGGAAATCCAAGGCTCCTCATTGGGCAAATTGAATTCGCGATAGGGCAAAAGGTTTTCATCGTCAAAGGCAAATGATTTCTCGCGTTGGTCGATGGCATCCATATTGTAGAACGTACATAGCTTCGCCCAGATGAAGGGAATGCGCGTGTGCTTCTCGATATTCGGGTTAATACCGTGGTTGCGCAGATGTTCCGAGATGGCGATCAAGCGCCAATTCTTAAACACCCCCGCCGGTTTGCGGTGGATGATGGCTTTGAATAGCGACGCTTCCTGGTCTGGCGTCCAAAGATTGTTCATGGCTTCCGCTTCTTCCGCATCTATTGATTGTGGTGTCCACCGCCCCAATTGGGACATTGATACTGCTCCTGCCAGCTTCGCCTTCTCTTTACCTGCTGCCTCCCCTGCCGGTGTGTCGACTTCCGTGGTTGTGTCGATATCCATTACCGTGTTATCGGCCTCAGCGGTATCGACTTCCATTGCCGACTCGTCATGTTGTTCTCGCAGAGGCGTCGGCACCTTCGGTGTGGAGGTGCTCGCCAGGCCAGTGCCGCGCCCGCTTTTGCGTTTCGGCGGCATGGTTATGGTTAAACTATTGGGGTATTTTGAAGAGACGTGAGAAATGCCACAAGAACATAATGCGATCCATGTTCCGAAACACAAACCTTCCCGACACCTCTTTACGGGTTAACAAGTGTGCGTATGACGGCTTCCAGGTGGAAGCTTCGAATCAGTCCCTGGACTAAAGAACGCGAGAGCATGGTTGAGGTTGACAGCCAGAACGACTGGTACGGTAACTTGGCGAAGCTGACGTCGAAACGCGTCTCGAGAGCTGCGTATTAATTACCTAGCGCCTCGTACAGTAGCATTATCTCAGCAGCTATTGGAGCTCTCGCGTGTTCTGCTCTCGGTGCTTATCTCGGATAGATCAGGGCCTCAGTAAACACCACAACCAACAGACGAGCACTGTCACGACGACATCGTTGATCATCCCAGCCCACAGTCTGCGCTCGATCGTAGACGATGCCGCCCGAAACGAAATGGCCGGAGAGGATGTCGCTGACGTCTTCGCAGCACCTCAGTTCTTTCGCCCGCCCCAATGGCTGGATGCTGAAGATCCCAATCACCCGCCCGAGGAGGGCTTTTTCCATTTAGATATCGCCCAAGCGCATAAGCGGCCGTCTTGTCTGGAGAACGATAGCCATGTTTCTGGCAGTGATGTTGGTGCGGATGCAGACACGGATGCAGACACACACGCAGAGGCAGATGGATTCTTCAAGCTGCCAAAGGGGCTTGTGCCCACGAGTTTGCTGGGGTTGGGTGGTCCATCACAGCTCCCAGCTTTACCACCGGTTGATCCGCCAAAGGATGGACATGAAACAGAATTTGCCGATTGGGTTACGGGCGAGGAACAAACGCACGATGGACCGGAGATTTATTCTTGGGATGCATTCGCCATGCCAGATATTCCGCCCACCACTCCCTTGTTCGTCACAGAAGCTGGTGCCTCAGCATACGATGCCGTCCTACAATGGCCGGAGGATCCTCTTAAATCCAAGAGTTCTAAGCATCCCGTCCTTGAATCCAATCCCTACAAAAACGCACTCATATCGCTGGCGTTGGGCCGAGCCTCCGTCTTTTTCACTTGGGACGAGGCCAAGCGCTCTTTCGCCCCCGAACTTGAAAAGATGCGCATATCCGGCTATTCCACCCAAGCGTTGCAGGGACTACAGGATAACTGCGTCACATGTGGGAACACGTTGCGGTTTCTGGCCAGGTTCGCTCAGGGGACTTTCAATACTCTTCCATCACCGGGCCGAGTAGCCCTAGCCAAGGCATTAGACACCTTACTTCTCGTCGTGCAAAGCAAACTGGGGAGCCAGGCTAGACAGATCAAATCTCTCCTTCAGCTTCAGTCCTCGATTCTTCCGGTGCACGAAATTTTGACCTATTTCAAGGTCCTTGTCTCGAAGCTTAAGAAGAGTCCTACAGATGAACACATGCTCTCCGTTTTGTTTGAGGAGTGTCAGGCTCTCGAGCACGGCGATGACTTATTAAGTGGCGTCATGTGTGAGATTTTGAGCAGAGTCTCGGAACCCTGGTGTCATTTTGCTGAACAGTGGATTGGACTTCGGTCGGAGGAAGGCAATCCCATCACGAAGGATGGCCTAGGAAAGAGCTTCGTTAAGGTGGAGAACATGATACTTAGGGATGACTTTGGAGTTGAAGTGGATGAACCAGACTTTTTCATTGACGAAGAGCGCATGCCGAGTTTCGTGCCCGAGGAGGTGGGTAAAACCATGTTCGAGACGGGTAGGAATCTACGTCTGCTGCGCACTCATCACCCAGACCATGCAATTGGCGATGTGGAGTTGGTCACTTCCCATCATCCCCCGGACTTGAAATGGCGGTTCACATGGGATTCTATCATGCGTTATCAAGCGGAAGCCAGCGAGTACGAAACGGCCTCACGGCGGTCTCTAGGTCGCTCTAGCTCCAAATCACGCGGTCAAAGAGTCGACTCATATCAAAGAAACTCAAGCGGGTTTGAGCTTCAACTTTTTGGCCAAGATGGAAGTCAACTAGCGGAACGGCTGGCGCAATCTATTAAGGAGCTGAACAAGCCTCTGCCCGCTGTGACAGATACAGATAGACTGGCTCAGCTGCTGCATGAGCGGCTCTTCGTCGATAGATCAAAAATGGATGAATCTGGTGTTCTCTTGACTCCCCATTGGTCTCTCTTACCATTGCTATCGCTTGGTCCGCTGGTGGAGGCGCAGGCTAGATTGGTCAATCAAGAATACATGAAGCTACTCTTCGACGCTCATAAACTGCGTGATCACATTTCAATACAGAAAGAGTTTCAATTGCTAGGAAACGGGCTCTTTTGTAGCCAGCTCTCTCATGCTCTATTTGATCCCAGTTTAGCAACGGCAGAGCGACAGGTTGGCGTGGCCCTTGGCGCTGGTGTGATGGGTCTCCGCCTGGGAAGCAGAAACACTTGGCCACCAGCGAGTTCTGAATTGCGCCTAGCACTTATGGGCATACTCGCCGAGAGTTCTAGCCACTATCACAAAACCGGCTCATCCACTAAGCAGGAACGCGACCTACCCGGCGACCTCAGTTTCGCCGTTCGAAATCTCCCCGAGGAGGAAATCCAGCGCTGTCTTGACCCTGGTTCTCTGGAAGCACTCGACTTCCTCCGTCTATCGTACAAGACGCCACCACCCCTCGCCCCAGTCATCACCCCTTCCATTCTAATCAAATACGACCGGATCTTCAAGCTGCTGCTCCGTATGCTCAGGATGCTCTATGTGGTCAGCGAGCTGTTCCGTGATGTGAACGCGCGCACGTCGCATTGGGAGAATATCGATAACGCGTCCTTGCGGTTCTGCAACGAAGCGCATCGCTTTGTTTCCAGCGTAGCGACATACTTCTTCGAGACGGGCATAGGCTCCATATGGTGCCAGTTCGAGCTGTGGCTCAACAAGGTGTATTCGGACATCGGGAGAATCAGCGGCAAAGGCCCGACTGCTGTCCAGACACAAGTTGTCGGGCCTGATGCGCTGCGCGCACGGCATGAACAAACGCTTGACCGGATCTTGCATGCGCTACTGCTACGGAAACGGCAGAAGCCGGTACGGGAGTTACTGGAGGGGATCTTCACTTCGATTCTGAAGTTCTCGAAGGTGGCTGGTGATGCGGCAGTGGGGAGAAGGAAGACGGATATCGGAGAGGAAGGGGAGGAGAGAAGGAGGGCAGATACGGTTAGGGAGATGTATAAAGGATTTCAAAAGAAAGTGGACGTTTTCATCACCGTTTGTAAGGGCTTGAGCGAGAAGGGTGGTGGTAGTGGGGGTGATACCAAGAATAGCGGTGCGAGGCGAGCAGCGGGCTCGGAAGAGAACATGATGGAGAATTTGTTGGTCAAGTTAGAATGGTCGGGGCGGTATGGCGGCACCAAGATCTATGTTTAACAAGTAAACAAGGGGCATCGACTCAATGGCAGGAGAATTGAGTACGCTGTGGCTTTTTATCTATCGAGAAGAGCGTACCGGTACCAGCATGTGTTTTGAACCTTGACGAGGATTTACTCGCTCCCAGTACTGACCCGCCACACATCTTCAAGTCGATTAGCCCGTCCCTCCCGGATCGCCCTGGCCATTTCCCGCATCGGATAGTCTACTGACGCTACGTAAATGGGATTGGTCTGGTCTATTTCTTTTTCCTTCTGCACTGTTAGCTTGAAGGGTCTTACAGCTGCTAGAAGACGTTCAACTGCAGTCACTGCTTCTTGAACAATCTCGTCCACCATCTTGTTCGCTGACTCGGCTTCATCGAAAGAGTCTGGAGCAAAAAGCTTTGCTGCAATGCGCTTCTTTTCACTGTTTACACTCTCAACCACAGCTTTGTCGATTATTTCTACATAGTGTCGTGTATTGATCTTAAAAATTATGTCAGTAAGGTATAGAATGCAACACTACGTCAGGAGAGGGACAAACATGATCTGTACCTAACCGGGACCTTTTCGTTGGTTTCTCGATATTCTGGGGCGGTGCCTCCAACATCAACTTCACAGCATCACGCACTAATTTCCTGTTCTCCTTTTTTATCTCCTCTGTCTTCCCCATCGCGACCTGAAGAGGCTTGATAGCTGCTTGGTGCTCGGCAACTTCTTCATCCCACGACTTCAGAAATGGTGCTTTCACTGACTTTTTGTTGCGCTTCCTTGGTATCATCGCAATGATTTTATTCTTTTGGATTATCCACAGGTCCCGGCTCTTCATCTTGGAAATTGGCAATATTTGCGAGTGATCCGATCTTGTGGGTGGGCCTGAACCAGTTGGGTGAAGGTCATTCAATGGGGAAGAGAAACAAGAGTGAACAATCGTACGACAATACTAGAGCGGATGCGAAATCATTAAATCAGCCTGCTCGAGAAACCAGGGGACAAACCTCAGTTCCAATTCCGACCGACCGAGAACTGTCGGTGGGTGGTGGGTGGATGGGCTTGGAGCCCACCGAGACCCCTCACAAGGCGAGAGTTACAGTATCATACCACCATCCTGCATGCTGATGGTTGGTTTGGACACCCGAAAAGTCAGGTTCGCGAAGAAGGAGCGGGCGACAAGGCCATGTCTTGCGCCAAGGGAATCTCATAAGTTCTAACTCCTCAAATCAGCTCGGTTGTTCGCGGCGCACTTATCGGAGCAGGGTCACAGGTGATACCTTCTCGAAATGGAGCATTCCAGGGTGTGTTTCTGGCTGGACATCCCACCGTGTCGCTGCATGCGATCTAAAGGATGTCCTTGCCAGTCAAAGACGCGAGAAACTACCAATATTCAGGCAGACAGAAAATTTGTTGGCTCTTCTGGTTCAAAAAAAATTCTATGCCCGCCAGATACCCGTCGATAGTATCGAAAATGAAGCTTTTGGAGACAAGAACATATTGAATCGAGGCCGATTACCGCTACGTACCGTAGTATTGCCAACCCCAGTATTCGATGGAACATTCTCCATTTGACCGTCGCATTTACGTACACGGTAGCTTAGTTTAGGAAGAGAACAGATATTCGGGGATCGCACGCGGCACAATGATTTTCGCGGGCCGAACAAACACGTACACCACTCCTGCCACTACAGACAGTGCTGGGCAGGAAACGTTCTGACAGTAGGAGCCGGACAGTCAGACTACCGACGGGCTACTGCCTTATACTATTGGACTGTTTTCTGCCCAAGTATGATACATACGCTCGCTTCTTCACGTAGCTACGGAGGATAGACGCAGCGGCGCAAGCTCAATATCCTTTCCAAGTCATGGAACGGGATGGAAAATATTAACAATGCACGGAATGCAATGAGTCCGAGGAACTGATACCTGCCCACATCACAGCTTTTTTGATGCGTGGAGGTCGAGTTGCTGCGGTGGTGGTGCATCTTCTACACTCGCCAATGCCAATCCCTCTCCGAGCGCAACTTTCTTCAGGTCGCAGAATTGTTTGACGAGACATGCGATACAATTCGGATCTAAAAATTTAAACCTGTTCAAAACAATTGGAACAGATGAGTGACCGTAGGATCAAGGTTGTGCTCACCGGTCAAGACGCGAGCGAAAGAGAGGAAGGGTGCCCAGCATGTATTGAAACTGAAAGTTCAGTCTACATATATCATTTTGCGATCTGCGAGCACCTGTTCTCCTCGGGAGTAATCGTCACTCAAAATCCAGCTTGACCACCAGAGACGGCCTCGCTGGTTCTTGGCGCGGCTCAAAGCCGAGCATCCAGTTCGCACGGGCGCATACCCTGGTACCGATATGCTGCGCAGCGTCAAAGGAGCGGGCTTTGGCCATTACTACAATACCACGGTTGGTGGATTTGTGAGATCAAACCGCTTGAGTGGAGGAGCAACCAATTTGCATCGGATCAGGGCATTTGAAATACTGTAGGCGATATCGTGGGTTACTTGACGGCTAAAACAGAATGTTGAACAACCTGTTGCGCGGCAGGAATAAGGATCTATTTAGATTTGCAGAAAACAAGGAAAGAAAATCTACTCTGTCGAAACAAACCAGCACTAACTATCGCGCCTCCTCCCATAAGATAGCTTGCCATCTATATTCTGCACTGTGCTCTGGCAGCAAGCTCATGTATCATGCTCCCCTTTCAGCTGAATTCATTCGGTATACCGGTTTTCAGATTAAATGCTATGGAAGTCGACGTAAATTATGTAGCATGGCTAAGATCCCTTGGCATATTCGTCTTTACTCATTGGGGCTAATATAGCATTGATAATCACCTCCTCCAGGATCTTCACGTCCGTCATGTCCTTCACGTCCTTTGACGGCTCGCCTTTAGAGGTGAGAATTCGAACTATCCCATCTGCAAGCTTCTTGTGCTCTTGTCTCGTCCGAGCCAAGGTCAGGGTCTCCATTGAGGTCGTTTCTATTGGTGGCAAGAGGTCTTGAAATATGCGTTGTACATCTTGTTTGAACCGACTCGTCAATTCGGATTCCTTGGCTGGAATCCGACTCGAAGGTTCATTAGCATAAAACAACATGAGACCCTTCTTGATATGTTTTTATTGTAGTCACTAGTTTCGTTTTAAATTTTTCCTGCATTTCGTTTCTGGATGTGATGGTGTCGATTCTCTGCGCTGGGTTTTCTTAGCGAGAAAGCATGACTATTGGTTGTGCAAGGGAAAGGGAAATCATACCCTTCCATCTCAAGAGGTTTTTGGTCCAGACCGAAGTTCACTGGGATGCGTGTCATGAAGCGACATGGATGAAGAAAGAGCATTCGAGACGGGACGGGCAAATACGGCGCCAGACGTAAGGAGACTACCGACAATGAAGCCGATGAAGGAGCAGTGCTTCATCGCGAAATCTGGAGGGTTTGAAGAGCAGGGTAGTTTTCAAGAAGAGGGTGACGATCAGAGGTCGGTATTTCTCAATTTGAACTGACAATGGAGACGAAGAGGTGCAGAGTCTGTAAGCGCTGCGAGTTGTTGTAGTTGATATGTTCGGCTCGCCGCCACACTGACTTGGAAAGGTGAAAAGACTTTAGATAAAGGTTTTCAGGAAAGCTCGCTAATTATACAGGCAGAAAAAGATTTGAATTTGGTCGGGTCACTATCAATATATGGTGGTGAGCTGTTTGGCTTGGAATTTTTGCGCGCATTACAGTACCAGGAAATCTAGGTGGGGAAGCATATCCGTTTGGGATTATTGGAGAGAGAATCTAGCTAATCAGGGTGACGGGGTAGAGAGTCTATCCAATCAGATGTGGGTTGTAGTATCATGAAGAATGGTTTGATTGGCTAGAAACTCTCTTCAACATCCCCAAATGGATGAGCTTCTAATCCAGATTTCCTGGTAATTGTCCTTGGCTCCGGTGTGGTTACGGGGCAAAATATTACCCCCGCATATAGTACTCTATGGGGGTCCGTGCAGGTCCGACAATTCCGCACTACAAAAAAGCATTTGTTTTCTTTGAGCCTACGAGCTTAGGAGTCTACGAGGCAGGCAAGCATCACGGCATCACATTAGTTGAAGGCTTTGGTAATTATTCCATTAAGCAGTTAGAAGCTGTTCCTATTCTCTTTCTCCCTCACCGCTTGTGTATGCCGCTTGCCTGCCTCATAGGCTTGTAGGCTCGAAGGCTCGTAGGCAAAAAGAAAACAAATGCTTTTTTGTAGTGCGGAATTGTCGGACCTGCACGGACCCCCATAGAGTACTATATGCGGGTGTAATATTTTGCCCTCCCATCACAGTATCAGCCCCCAGGCTCATCACTCAGTAATCCCAGTGCACAAACCATCTAAATCTGGAAGGCAAATCCAGGGAGAGACCATTTTGGAGGGGCCAATTCCGAATCTGTGATACCGTGTAGATGGGTTGTGTGCTGGGATTACTGGGTGATGCATCATCTGGGTTCAAGGACACCCAAGCAGTAGGATAAAGTTCCAAGCTTGTCTACTGGCGGGACCCCTGTGGACCCGATTTTACATTGTTAGGGGATAGGAACATGGCATATGATAATTTTGAACACGTACACTGCATTAAGTACTGTATGATGGTAAGTCAGCCTGCCAGTCTGTCACCGGTCACATGCGGTGTGAATATTGCTCGTACGGCGCTGTTTAACTTGCTTCTCTTACAAGCACACTCTCGCTGATCGAGGCGAGTGGCTCTGCGACACATCCATTAGTTGTGGAGTCCTAGCAGGGTACCAGCAGGCGGACTCTTTCGGCGAAATCCACAGACTTTCCAACTCGTGAGAGTTACCTTCTATTGCTCGCCCAAAGTCGACAGGTGATTCTAGTTCGCTTGCAACATTTCTATCATATCTGATCTGTGTTGGAATCGTAACGACGCGATGCTGCCGTCGATCGTGTGCACGTGTCGCTAAGTCAATCCTGAAATGAGATGTTCGTCTGCTTTATTTCGTGGCAAGGCCTTGGCTGAATGGAGTGGATCAGATAGATTCGGACGCGGAACGATCTCCCAACCGGTCTAGCTGGGTACGAAGTCCGACTTGAAGTACGCTTGTAAGAAGCCAGCAACATGGAAGGCAATCAGTGAAAATTGTGGACCCTTGGGGACCTCCCCAGCACACCAGAGTCTCATTTCTTCAAGGGGGACTTACGATTTGGAGATCCACATCATACAGCAGTTATCGTAGATACGAAGACATGATGGAGTACTAAGGTTGTTATTCGTACCTACCAATTTATCAACCAGAGACTGGGAGTCCGTCTGTACGCGAGGCTGCGGTTTAACGTATGGGCTCTAGCAAGTCCCTGCTGCCCTGATTTACAACTTTGGCTGGAGGCCCACCGAAATATACCCACGGGAATCATGTTAGAGTAATGGGGCACAGTGCTGGGATCAAACATCAGAAACGACTAGCTGAACGTCGAACTAAGATGCCATTGTAAATTGGTCTCAGCACAGAGTTGAGGCTAGCTCCTAGTGTGCGGTATCTACCGTGTAACCGAGCGAACTAGAAAGATGTTGGGACGGGGCGGTCTTCTAGGGCATTTACTGTTTAGTAATGATGAAGCTAATCTACCCACAAAGGTGTCATTCGAACGTGAAGCGAGCTTGGATCGCAGATGAGAAGCAGGTGCCATGAACACTTAAAGAAAGACACCCAAAGAAAGGGTGATTCGCTTCAAGTGTACCCTGCTAGGCTGACGGAGCTAATTGATAGGGTTCACGATAAGGGTTCACTGTCCTTCAGTGCTGTGCTGTACCGTACCGGGTCGCTACTTCTTGAAGGATGGAAGAGCGATGATGCAGCAGTCTATTAAACGGACATCGATTACCGGTATTCCCTTGATCGAAGAGCGGGTTCCGAGATAATGAACTTTGTTGGAAAAGAATGAGGCAAGGCACGCAACTACAATGGATGAGGGAATGTCCCTGGAAATCTTACATTAGGTCTGGCTGTTGACTGGTGAAGAATTCGTGTGATCACTGCAAACTTTGTACTGTGTAGTGTAGCCGTGCGTGCCCCGCATCGCGTCGTGATGCTTGATGCGCGACTGTGCCCCACATCGAGGAGAGCTACGACTCACATCGTAAATGAGTGTCACGGTTCACAACATGAAATCGCGGCAATGGGGGTTTTCATACGCAATCATGTCGGATTAGTGAACTAGGCGACTTTAGGATATTCCCGTCAGCTACACTACCAGCACGAATCGTTTCCACCTGAGAGCCAACCATGTCTCGACCCAGTGCGCCAACCACAGGCCGCAGCCTGACTTTGACGGAGGAGCTGGAGCGGTTGGAGCAGTCGATCACATTAACACTGCAGGAAATTGACAGCAATTTCAGCAAGGCGCACCGAATCGTAACAACCAGCATATTACCAGTGGTTGAACAGTATGGCGAGCACTCTCGAGCCGTGTGGGATGCATCACGCTTCTGGAAGCAATTCTTCGAAGCTTCAGCTAATGTATCGCTGTCTGGGTATGAGGAGCGCAATGGTACAGATGATGTAGAGGGCGATGACACAACGATCGAACATGAAGGGGAATACGATGATGAAGATGAGGATGTGGGCGTGGATGACACAAGGGAGACCACAAGACTGACGGATTCAATGACGGGACTGGACTTGGATGAGGAGACGGAGACCGGCGAACATATGGAGAGACAAGATCAGACCGAGCACTCTCTGCTGGATGGTCATGACAACATCGATGAGCTAAGCGGCAGCACGCCTCGTCCGCCTTCCACCAAAACGCAGATGCATTTCGCAAATCTGGATTCGCCCTACGAAACTCTGAGACGTGAGATGCACGCAGAGAAGCAGCATCAACACACTATGGATCAAGATGATGACGAAGAAGAGGCAGAGGAGGAGGAGGATGATGACGACAACGATATAAGTGAAATAGCCACGGCCACAGCCCGACTGCCGGACATGTCCATGACTCCACGATCTCCCTCCAAACAAGGCGCGCCAACGCCAACTGCTCGCAGCTTATTCGGCGGCCCGAACAAATCCTCCAAAGACGTTGGCCACAACAAAGATCCCTTACTTCATCGCGTGCTCAACAAAAACTACCGTATCCAAGCTACGCCTCACAAACATCAACCGCGTATTTCACCCGCGAAACATCGCCAGGTTCAGCAGCAGAATCAACCACAATTCGGCGACCAAACAGACCAGACCCGTCGTGCCTTGTGGGCGGAAAGTCCTACTTCGTCGCCCGAGATTGCCGCGCCCACCCTGAGGACCAATCTGTACAGCGGCGCTGGCACGTCGCCTTCCAAGGGCCGCCTCCGACAGCATCATCTCCCCGCTGGTCCCCGCACTCCGGGAGTCAGCGTGCAGACCCCGGCGACAGCCAAGAAGATAGTCGATGTCTTCTCTCTCTGCGACCCAGCAGGAACCGAGGCAAAAGGCAAGGGCAAAGCGATGGAAGACCCGGATGAAATCACGTGGGAGAGCAGCAGCGATGGAGATGATGACATAGGACCAGGTGGTCGCACGTTGTTTGGTGGTATCAGTCCACCCAAGACTATACAATTCGCCTTGCCACCGGGACGATTGCTGCAGACACCTGGTATGTGCTTTTTCTTTTAAACTTTTGTCGTCCTGCCATCCCCTGGCCTTGAGAATTTGTACTGACTTTTGAAATCTGATGTCTATGTTTAGCTCGTGAAGCAAGCCGTCGTATCGTCGGCGATATCTTGCTCACGGCCGGTGCCGCGCCTGAGTACGTTGACGGTGACGAGGACTTCAGCCCAACCATGGTCAAAGTTAGCGATAACATATTGGATGATACATTTTAACAGACCACGTGTTTTGGAATTTACTTGATGCTTCAGGGCAAATAAAGAAAGCGTACCATTACTTTTAGCTGCAACTAAGAGGACAGATATCAAAATACCTATTTCGACATTTGATGTGCTCAATCAGGGATTTCTATGATCCAACATCGAGCCTGTCAGTGTACCAGGCGAGGAGTAGCGAAGACTGACCAGCAGACAATATTTGATCGGCCAATCCACACTGGACAAGCGATAGTCAGGCGACCTCGTAAATCATGATTAGAGATCATACAAAAACACCTTTCTAAGACTACTGCAGATGTTTGGGTGGTTGGTCGGTTGGTTGGTTGAGCAATAAGGCCCATGACCCTTCAATACCATCTCTTCAACTATAAATGTATGTATGAGTCATCGCCTGATCGTCCTGCACGCCCTGGTCGTGATTTCCATAACGATATCACTCATTCTCAAAACGCATTTGGAGATTTGAGGTTCCCAGATCCAAGAAATCTGCTCAAGTACCTATAGTTTATGGCGCGCTCAGTTGTTCCTCTGCTACCGTACATCTTCTTATTAGCGGGTGATCCAACGGTTCTACTTGGCACCGAGTCAGTAGAAGCTGTGACATGACAGCTGAGGTCGGCGATTACCTGCTGCGCCCATGGCACGACATTTCAGCCATGCTATTCGCCTGTGTGCGTTTCTCGAATATTGTACACAAGAGCCGGGTTCCGTACTCATGCAATCCATAGTGGTCTGCAGGGCCTGGAACTTGCTGAGCCCATCCAGACAGAAAAAAACACATGGGTTGTGCGGATATCGTGCCTTTCTATCCAGACGCATGTAGGGAGGGACCTAATGGTGGGGCTTTGGCCACGGGGCAGCGGTTGCCGAGGTATTATATTATTACTTGTTTACTGACGTAGATGGATCTCGATAATGTACTATCACGAACATGGCTTCATTCTGTTACACAGTAGAGGATATTGGTGTTCTGTAGTACATGCTCGTTGCAGCCAGCCCTTGACACAGCGAAGGCCAGTACCATCTTGGTCTGTCAATACCAACGGTATTCTTAGGGGCTACTGGTAATTACCGGTACTGTATGTGTTGAAGCAGAATTCATCGTTGATCGACTGAGTCTTCAATGCACAGGTGTGATCGAAGAGTTCCAGTAATTACCCCGTACCCAACCCTCTCATAGATTTCTCCCTTAGACTGTAGTGGATTGACTTCACTAGCTGTATCACGAAAAGCTTTTACTGTTGTCCATTTTCCCTGAGTTCGGCTAGCGACATCCTGCAGCTGGCTCCCATGTTGATTTTTGCCAAGATTTGACCACTGCACGTTGCCAGGCTCAGCCTCCCGCCTTTTCAATCCCCGCGCAAAAGAGTTGTCGGCGACACGGTAATGGCTGGCGATGGTGATTGGTTCTTCAGGGGCCTCATAGAGCCTGGCTTGCAATTCGGCGACCTGTTGTTTGCTTTCGCTAGTTATTCAAGGGCTGAAGGCACAGGGCTTCGCAAAGCTTGGCACGAATGAATCTGCTCAGTGCTGCATAGCCGTAGCTATCGTGAGTCGCTACGAGCGCTACCTCATGGGAGGGCAGTGCTGACAAGCGAACTGGGAGCGTAGTCAAGATGACTAAGAAATGCGCAGACTGGATTTTGACGACGAAGAGCTGGAGATGTGGAAGGAAGTATAAGAGAATGAGGCTTTCCGTTTCACGAAAGGTCTTTCTATCGCTATTCTAGTACCAGTCTCACAACCGCTAGTGCCCTCTTTGCATCCACCAAGCCATCTGCAATCAACCCAAACGGCCTAAAGGTCTTCAAGCTCATTCTAACTCGAAATTCAATCAAACTCCCTTCTCGTCCTCCAAGCCCACCGAGCAGCAATTTCCCTTATAAACTCTTGAAGATGAAGACCACTATGACGACCAAGTTCGCGACCACCGCCTTATTGGCTTCAACATCGATCGCAGAGCGCACGCCTGCTTCCATGGATGAGTCCGCAGCCTACAAATTTCAAGTCTCGGCCCCCTCCAACAAGGCCCTCGACGGCGCCATCGTGACTCTCCAAGATGACTCCTCCAAACCATCCGAGCCCCAGCGCCTGGGCGTCTGGCAAGAGGATCGCATGGCCCGAGACCCGTGGTCATTCAAAGTGAAGACCAACACCGATGACGACCGATTCTACACTGTCCACAGCAGCAGCGATGAGTCGATACAGCTCGCCGCGCTAGGCAGTGACATCGCCCTGAACCTGTCGGCCGTGCCCTCCAGCTACGACTCCAGCGCCCAGAACCAAAAAGGCCAGGAATTTTCTGCCGGCTATTGGCGCTTTGCTGAGCCAGAAGCCGAATCCAAAACCAAATATCCCTCCATGTTCAACGCCAATCCCAAGTACTCAGCCCCGGGTCAGGAGCCATGGGGCGGTGCGGGCAGCTGGCGCGCCTGCCGCGAGGACAAGAACAAGAACGAGTGGACCCTCGTCTGGTTCGACGGGCTGAATGATCCTAAGCAATATTGCCCGAATATTGAGGGCGGTATTAGCTTTTTGGCCGTGCCGGTCTCTGCTGCTTCGAACACGACGACGCTTGGGGGTAATGGGACGACGACGCCTTCGGGGACACCTATCTCGGGAGCTACGGCACTTAACCGTAGTAATGGGTGGGGCTATCTGGGTGGATTAGTTATCGCTCTAGCTGCTGCCTCTGTAGGTGCTTTGATTTAACCCATCGTGGGATGGGTGTATCGGAAAGAAAGCAAGGACGCGGATGAATTGGAGGGTGTTGGTTAGCAATGGCTTGTGGGGACCGCCGCAGCCTACGACGGGATAATACATGTCCTGGGTGAGACGCGTCCCATGGTTTCTGTATGAGTGTAACGCATTGGGCAAGTCAGCACTAGACGGAGTTTGATTCATATAGACGGTAAATAGTCTACTGGTATAGAAATCAAGAAATTTTCATGACGACCGGGGGGGGGGGGGGGGGGGAC
>JAOYMO020433812.1:0-21354 GCA_025802455.2 Iodosphaeria phyllophila | reverse complement strand
ATGTCCCTATATTATTATTACTCTTTTGGGGCAACTTTCCCAAGGAAAGAACAGTGACGATTCTGGCCAGAGAAAGGGTACTCCCAATTAAGCGACGAGACAAATAGTCTACGATGTAAAATCCATCTTATTAAATGATGGTAATTTCTCGGTTAGAGACTTAGCAAGGTTGCCTTACCATCTCTTAAGCCAGCCAAGTATGTGCCGTCCACTAGGACTGTTTTCGAGGTTGTCATGCCAGGTGGTTGCCCAAGTCCGAATCCTCGGTGTTCCTGTCGACTGCTGGGGAAAGCTCCAAATGCCAGCTATTGATATGTGACCCTGGCCTTTCATTTTTCACCGTGACCATTGCGGACCCTCATTCACCCGAAGCGAACATCTCTAGGTTGAGAGTAAACTAATGCAATAGAGTGCTTCCGTGTTGGACTTCCCTGACCCAGATAGATAACCTCTCTCAGAACTTCCCCTGCTGATCGGTTATACTGGCCGGAAGATCTGTTAAAAGAGAAAAGAAAATATGGATATCTCAAGCATTACTAAGGTTCAGGCATGCCTAGATTAGGCAAGTAGCGTAGATGATGAAATCCATGATAAATTGTTTCTCTGATCAACAGCAGTAACTGGTGACCGAAGAAGAGCCTTCACACATACGGGTCAATCCCGTCCAGATACGGTACCGGTCTAATCCACCGGTCTATCATACGATTAGCAGAATCTATAATCCTATCTAGTACGACCAACACTCCGCGGACCTTGAGTTGCCCAAGAACGTGGAACGGCTTGTGTGAGAGAAACATTTGCGGGGGGCGCTAGGCTGCCCACTGCGGTTTGTGTGGTAGACGCGATGTACGCACTGATGGATTGGGTGGCTTTGCTTTCTCGATCTACATGGCTGGCTCTGTTGGGTTTACTCGAGGATCGTGAGGATTGCTGATACCAAAAGGATGAAGGATTCGGCATTGGTACCGAAAGCGGTGTAAGCCAGCATCGTATTCCTACGACGACACACCCCTCCCTTACCAGTATGTCGAACTGTTTATGAAAGGAGCTCTTTTCTTGGCTTCTGTGCGTTGTATCATTAGAAAACTACTAATCGATTCGGCTTCTACCCGATTCTCTTCTCGAAAAGCTCTGGCTATGCAGGTGTAGATGGTAAAGAAATTTAGAGTATCCGCAGTTTCTGGTCTAACCTATGCTTTCCCCTCCATCTGTCACGTACAGGTCGACAACGATTCGCCTGAAGTATGCATTTCCGTCTTTGGGGTTTGAGATCTCCTGAAAACAAGTGAGCTTGCGTCAACCGTTAAGTCAGCACATCTAATATGACTTCTGTGGATGCTTTGTGGATCGAAGGTAGTTGGGAGAGGCGAACACGGGTTGGAGGAACTTGGTACTGCAATGAAGGCAAAGACGAGAGATGGGCCCGATGGGCAAAAAGGGCATAACGGGACTACTCTACTAGAAGAGAAAACTGCCAGTGTGGATTCAGGTCTGGGTCCCACTGAGATACCCTAGTTAGCCATAAGATGCACGCTTTGGTGGGCACACCAAAGCGTGCCTCTTAGTTTAGTCATCACCAGAAGTGATCGCAATTGCATTCGTTTCGTTTCGTGTCTTTACGTCTATAGACAAACATAGTCCATCCAACAACTTCAAAACCCCTACGCGATCCATTTGGATAGTGCGGTTGCAGATGCCCCGCTATACGCTAAGCTCATCCCTAGCCGTCACTCATATCCCGGCTCTACGATTTATTTAAACCCTGAAAGCAGTAACTATTTACATCAGCAGAGATGCCAGGTGAACGAATGGAATCAAAAATGTAACTCCGTTATTACGGAAATAGAATGGCCCTCGATCGCCTCATGAAATAGGGCAGAACCCGCGCACATGCATCCAAATCATGCAGCAACCGAGGGCTATTCTACAGCTGGTGTATCCCGCTTCTGTTACAGCGTGGGTTGTATATCGAAAATAGAACAAAGTAATATGTGCTTAAAAGTCTTCTAAACGGTGGCCAGTTGAATTAGCTCGCTCTCGATACGAGTATGCTTGCCTAGATCCAACTTGGCATCCAAAAAAAATCACTATCTATATACGGATCTCCCCGTCAGCTTCCCTTCCCCCCTTCCCAAAACTTGTCCGTATTCGAAGAAGGCAAATCCTAGTACTGGGCGCATCCTTGTGAAGAAACAGGTCAATCGTGATTTTTCAAGACGACGGGTACGCTCCCGTTGACCACTGTATTGGCATTGTTCCACGATAGGGTGTACACATCGGAATCGGTTGGACTTGGCGTAGCCCAGAATTGAGATAACAGTTTCGAACCCGATTTAATCACAACGTTTGATCCGTAGAGACGGAAGCCGGTTGTTTTGAATTCAGGGCCGATGGTCGCATTCTCCCCCGCGAAACCGACAAAGGAATAAGCAGCTGTGGCGTTGAGCAGATAGAATGTACCCGGGCGTTCGGTACCCATGGTCACGTTCCACGTGTAAGTACCCGTTGTGTCGATTGTCCCTGGTAAGAATTAGCATGAGAGGACTTAGTTAGTGAAGAATCTAGGTGGCTTTCGCGGTTCCTTTGGGGATTTTCACGATATGCATCATTTCGAGGAAATAGAAGAAATGATTGAAGTCAAACAAGTTGCGGAATGTAGCAAGCATGAGCACTCACATGTAACATTGCCTAAGTCGGAAGTTCCATAGGGTGCGGCTTTAGCACGACCTAATGTGAACATATTCAGAGTCAGTTCATATGTCACCACCTCTATTGCAGTCATACTCAATGAACAGCTTTTGGGATAACCAGACCATCTGAATCAGTCAAGACCGGATATGCGCGTATCCCGTCGCCCCAGGCATAAATCGTAACATCAGTATCGATAGTGCGCTTGTTCCTGTCCACGGCGCACTTTGCTGGCGACGCGTAAGCGCTGAGCGCGAGAAGGCATGAGAGAAATAATTTGTAGAACATCGTGACCGAAAATTGGTTTTCAATAGAGATAGTTTCCCAGTGATCAACAAGTTTCCGAGATGTACGAGTTGAGTGAGTGATCAGCCAAAGAAAATAGAGAAGTAAAGAGCGACGATAGTGAGAAAGTGGAAGACCAAGATATCCTACAGATCAGGAGAGAAAGACCTCTAATGATGTTTGTAAGGTACAAGACTTTTGAAACTTTTTGGATATTTCGCCTTTCACGTACCCAGTTATGAGAGCATACTACCGGTAAAAGAAATGGTGGCTATGGCCGTAATTGATATAAATTTGAAACTACTGTATACGAAAGTATACCATCCAAAATTTTAAATGAGAACTTACCACGCATTACAAGCTGTCGTTTCCAATCGAGGCTCTCGTCCATCTAGACGTGGAGTCACACATCTATCGACGCCTACGTATGTGGAAACGTAATTTCTCCGAATGGACGTTGAAATGGAAGGTAGCTCCCCTGCGCCTGGCTATCTCATGCATGCCTTGTATTATGCTCATTTTCGTAAGGCCTGCGGAACGCGTAAGTTAAAGAACCTACACCCTTTCACTCTCGCAAGCACGGCCTACAGGTACGATATCTGCAATATAGAGCGTGGGTCTGCTGGCACTACGCAGTGAGTCCCCACTGTCGACTGTGGATCACAACGGCATGCCGATTAAAGACTCTTCTCCCATCACCCCTTAAAGAGCGAACCACGCAAGCAATATATATTTTAGTGGGATCCTATCTTGGACGCGTACCTGATTCGCAATGTATCCCTGTCCGTTTTGGGAAACTTGATCCATGTCATGCAGATGCATGGGAACGAGAGCCGCCGCAAGCTGGGATGATTCTCTACTTTTCCTAGGGGGCATGATCATGGCGATTTTTGTTATCGAACGCCCTACTGAAAAACGTCACCATCGTGACGCTGAGACAACTATACCGTTTTTGACGCTTGGGATAGTACACCACTTTCAGAATTAGAAGCGCGTGGGGGACTTATCAATGATATCAACTGCTCAGCTTCGAATCTTGATGGTCCTTTTCTGCTGCTGACTATGACATTGAATTGCTGGCGAGGAGGTACGGTAGTTAGGCGATTGAAGCGAGTGACATGGTGATAGAGCGACAGGGTATAGTTCTTGCATTGAACACTATAAAATTCGGCTCCATTGATTGGCATCCGTGCAGCAAGTGTGGCTTGGTACCTGACGATCATCCGTTGTGGAGCGGGGCGTTTTCCTCCAGTCAAAACGGAGCTACGGCACTCTACTATGAAGCAACCATAGGTACAGCATTCGCACGCGAGGACCCTACAAATTTGCAAACATCTTGTGAGAAAGACTGTCAAAATCACCGTATCCCAACAAAGACAACCAGAACTTTGATGATAGATTTCTGAGGCCATTCCAAGATTACGAGTACGGCGACCTCTTTGTGTCACCGCATTCCTGCCCGAGATCTAACTGCTTGGATCCTTTTTCAGATAGCAAAACCCTCCCGGCTTAGGAGTCTTGCAGTCAATATCGCTTCCTCGACGGCGAGTAGCCTACACTCTTACCGTGACTAACATGAGAGGGAGAGCTGCGTTGCTCGATACATTCTGTACTTCCTGCGCGCAAGAGATCTAACCATTTGGCTATTCAGCAGCAATACGGGACACTTCGTTGTCATGCTGCTGGTATCTTCAACCCAGTCGCAAGCCCCAAAAACTGCACATCACTCCGGTCAAATCAGCGCGCTTTCTCATAACCATGTTGCCCACCTCATCTAATTATTCCCGTCAAGGATCGAAGGCCATCCAACTAACTCGCACTAAACTTCAAAGAAACAGTTCGTATTGGGACCGAGAAATGCGAGATTCATGACTCGTAATAGCCGCTGCGTGATCATGCTTTTGGATATAAGGTATGAAAAGGGACAAATCATGAAAGCTCGCACAGCTACCGGTAGAATACAGTATTGGTCCGCTTTTATTGTGACCTGGCCACAGAAAACTCCGCGTCCGTCTGTTCGCAGCATACAGTACTACGCCCTATAGACAACTTTTTTTATATCGCTGATGTCCGTTTTGATGTACCCGTACCTATTGAATATGGTGCTATAAAAGTCCCCACTAATATATATGTGGAACCCATGAGTTCGATAGTTTACCTAGAGCTATGTAGCTTGTCCTGTCCCCGACCCGATTAGAGCATGGAGAGGGTCTTTCTGGGGGTGATCCCAGCCCTGGGTCATTGCCGCTTGGACCGTATTTTGTTTTCCTTGCGTGTAATCCTCAACTACCGCCAGCGTCGCAATGTATATGCATGAGCTCGTGTTACGACTATCAGTGGCTCCTCTCTCTCTAAGTAGTGTCGAGTGGATATTCTGCAAGCTAGGGTGAATGTCGCATTCATTTATGTTACACGTTTCTAGAGAAGCAAGTCGAGTATGTCGACGTGCGCGGCGTAGGTCCGAGTCCGTTGGAAAGGGTTGGGTTGCAGAACCTGGTTAATTCACCTAGAAGATGACCCAGTGGGTTGGACATGCTGGTACTGACTATCCCCTATATTTGATACTTATTATCGCAGCAATGCCGTAACGCTTCTGTGCAGATCAATCCATACAATCCCAAGGTAAATGGAGGGCTAAATATACTCCTGTGTATTTATTATTCCATAACCCTCATTCATTTCTTTATGCGCTGGCCAGACACTCCCGTTGTCGTCACTTCACTCTTTCCCTTTTATAACTTCATTTAATAGTAACATATGAGTCTGATTCTGCCAATTCTCTCGCGGGCCCCATTCATTCTACGGTCATCATGAAGTTCATCCGGGAAGCCATTCTTTTATCTTCCATAGCAGCGGCAGCATCACTTACACACCATCCCTACGCCAGTCATCTCTCAAAACGATGTACAAATAGCGCCTCAGACCGTGCCTGCTGGGGTGACTACGACCTTTCGACAAACTACTACGAAGAAACGCCCGAAACAAACGTGACCCGCCACTATTATTTCAGTATTGTGAACACAACAGCCGCGCCAGACGGCGCTGAGCGCGTGGTCTTGGCTATAAATGGCTCCATTCCCGGGGTAACTTTACCTTGACCTTAGCAATACTATTTGGAAGAAACATTGCTGATCAAATTGTTAAGCCTACGATCATTGCTGATTGGGGTGACACTGTTGGTAAGTAAATCATACGCCTCTCTCCACGAGCGTTACTAATAGTATATAGTTGTTCATGTGACCAACTCTATGGAGAATAATGGCACAAGCATTCATTGGCATGGCATCCGACAAATCAACAACACTCAGAATGACGGTGTGGCGTCCATAACACAATGTCCGACTGCCCCTGGCGACACCTATACGTACACATGGAAAGCGACACAGTATGGAACATCTTGGTACCACTCCCACTTCTCCGTCCAGGCCTGGGATGGTATCTTTGGAGCGATCATCATCAATGGGCCTGCCACGGCCGATTACGACGAGGATATTGGCACAATCATGTTGACCGACTGGTCCTATGAGACAGCCGATGTTGAAGCTTTAGTTGCCGAAGCATCAGGGCCTCCTACGCTTGACACGGCTTTGATGAACGGAACCAACGTGGGAGATGATGGGGGTTACTACTTGAACACTACTTTCACTAGTAATAAGCGCTACCGGTTCCGGATTATCAACGGGGCTGCTGACACGCATTTCAAATTCACTATCGACAACCACACCATGGAAGTCATAGCATCGGATCTAGTTCCTATCAAGCCGTATGCCACCGATATCGTCTCCATTGGCATGGGCCAGCGCTACGACGTGGTCGTAACCGCCAACGCTACTTCAAGTCTGTACTGGATGCGCGCCCTGATTCAAAGCAGTTGCAGTGAAAATGACGAGACTGGCGTCCTGGGTATAATCGGCTATGAAAATGTTACCATCGCGGAGCCTGGCTCTGATTCCGTGGCCTGGGATTCAGCCAGTGACGACGACTGCGACGATGAGGATATGTCTGATTTGATGCCCTATCTGGCTATCGTGGCTAGTAGTGAATCCACCGAGGATGATTTCGATGCTGAAGTCGGAGTAAGTGATGACGATACTGTCTACTGGCAGATGGGCAACAACACTTTTATCAACCAGTGGGATTACCCTACAATGCTACAGTTGGCTGAAGGCAACAACACTTGGGGCGCCTCGCAAGAAGTATACAAGCTTCCCGATGCGGACGTGTGGGTTTACTTTGTCCTACAAACGGAAAATGCTGTGCCGCATCCTATGCATCTGGTAAGTGTAACCTCCCTTTTTTCCCTTGAGCGAGTTCATTCACCATCTGACCTGTCTTAGCACGGCCATGACTTCTGGGTCCTTGCACAGGGCTCCGGAACGTATGATAGTTCCTCGGTGGATCTCCAATTGACCAACGCTCCCCGCCGTGACACAGTCATGATGCCTTCCTCCGGATACGTCGTCATTGCCTTCAAGACGGATAACCCTGGGGTTTGGCTCATGCACTGCCATATCGCTTGGCATACGGCGGAAGGTCTGGCGATCCAGCTGGTAGAGCGCGAGTCGGAGTTTGTGGACTCTTTGGATAGTGATTTGTTGAACAGCACGTGTACGGCTTGGGACACGTACACAGCAGAAAATGATGTGGTCCAGGATGACAGTGGCATATAAACCAGTTTATGTTCTTTTGGTTATTACTTATTCGCTCTGTATAGAATCTTTCTTTAGCCTCAGTTTTCTCTATTTATAACCTTTCTCTCAGTCTCTGTCTCATCATCTCTCATACTAGTTCGTTCTTCACTGACGAGCGTTTCAAAAAGAGGAACAATCATCACTGAATCTCGTAGAACGCTGGGAAATCGGATGTATAGTTTCCAATGCAAGATCGAAAGACGCCCCAGCTCGTCGTACATACTGTAGACACACCGAAAAATATCCCGAGGCGTAAATTCTTCTAGACGAGCCTATTTATCCGTGGTGTAACAGTTGTGTCGCGGGACGCCGCATCCCACTACGTAGTACTGCTATGAAAGCATGCCTCATTTCAACATGGAAGTCCACCCTACGAATATCTGCTGTCGATAGCGCTTTGCTCCAAGTCATATCCAGCCTAAGCCTCCGCTGGGAGTGTGCAGATCACCCGGGCGGTGGAAACCCTTGAAACCTATTATTGAGAGCAAATCCCAGTGGGACTTGACGAGATAAACTCCCAGCTTCAGTAAGCCCGCTACCCAAACTCTGGCGTAAGAGAAGCCCAAGATGGCTCCACGCTCAAGGAGAGTTCTCCCAGCAAAAAAACTAACATCTCGATAGATCAGATCAGCTCCCGAGACACCCAACATACCATGTGCCGACTTGAGCACCACCTATACAACGACGGATGCTACAACGAGCACATCCGCAACAACCCCGTCCAGAGATACTGCGTATGGGGCCAAGAGTGGAACCGCGTGACAAATCTCGGGCAGTATCCGGCTCCCCCTGACGTGCGTGGTTGTGTGGCTACCCCGACTGAGCATATCATCCGATATGGGCCGTGTCCCTGGCACCGGCGTAGGCGCTACATAAGGTTCCATCTTGAGAGAGCAGGAATCCCGTATAATGGCGAGGCGGAGGACGAGGAAGAAGGGGATAGCACGGAGAAGGATGAGAACCCGGAAGAGGCGGAGTCGAGTGCCTCAGTAAGTCAGGTTGAGGAGAGGAAGGACGACGACGGGAAAGGGAAAGGGAAAGGGAAAGGGAAAGAGAGTAGAAATGACGAAGGGAAAGGTAAAGAGAAAGATAGGAAAAACACTGACGAGAAAAAAAATGGGGAGGGGAAGGGGAAACAAAGAGCGACATGAATTGTGAGCGTAGCGGGCTCCAGAGGGTCAGCAGTGAGCCACTGCATGGCTGAGGAAGCGATGCTTCACCTTCACTAGCTAGGATGTCATCACTGGGATTGTGCGTTTTTCGTATTTCAGGGAATATTCAGTCTGTAACCCAGATATGACTTTCTTAGCTTTCGATGCAATTTTCCATGGTATAATGGCACGCGAAGTAGAACTTTGGGCTAATACCAACTCTATCACAACTTGGTCCCTTGACTGCGGGCCGGCCACGCTTCGCAGAATATGAGTGCGGTACTCGGTAGAGCGTAGCCAGTTCGCGATCAAAGGGGTAATTCCCAAATGAACACGTTAGTGCTATTCATGGAATATGACCTGATTCGTATTCAATTCCATAGTCTCCCGAGCCTCGTCGACCGGTCAATAACATAATCTGCCAGTCTTACACGTCGAAATAAGGAAAGTAAGGATAAAATTCAGCCCGACATCCTCAACTGTACCAACACATCTCCCATAGATAAGTTAAGTAACAAAAATTTTCCTTCTGCGTCAACAGTAGAGTCTGCCCAAAAGAATGTGTCCCTGTAAGCATATTCACCTCTCGTATTATCCTACCTTACCTTCAGGCCAACTAACCCCCTACCCCCTCCCAATGCACTCCCCTACGAACAGCCATTCGAACAAGACTTGTCGCAGTGGGCAATAAAGTTCGTCTTGGCCTCGTTCTGACACTTACCGCTGCACGCGCAGTCAAGCCTGATCTGGGCTGGGTTGGCGTTCATGCAGAGAAAGACAGCCTGGTCGGGACTGGTCTTGGGCACGCCGTTGGCGCAGTTGCTCGGCAGGTCGTTGCAGTAGGTTTGGTTGATGGTGGCGGCGGAGAAGTCTTTTTTCTCAGGTGTTAACTTGGTAAATATTGGGGGGTAGGACGAGCACCGCTGCTAAAAAGGATGGGAGAGAAACGTACGGTGGCCGCCATTAACCAACATAAAGCCGCAGTACGTGTAGCCCTTGCCACAGTTGGCTCCTTTGCCGCCATTACCACTGCCGCCAGCACCAGCGCCTGGGGTACCGGTGCCCAGAGGCACGGGGATAGATGCAGTGGGCGACTTGGTAGCGGGTTGAGGAGGCCAGGTAGAGATGGTGCTGGGTTGAGCCGGTGGGAAGGGCACGGATATGGTGGTCACGATCTGGCGGTCATTCAGAGCCCCGTGGAATTTTTCATTGTGGTGATCGTGTTCCATCAGTGCCATTTGATTGTGTTCCATCTGCGCCATGTGATCATGGTCCATCAGCGCCATGTCATCGTGGTTCGCATGCGGGTGGGGCACGCCCATGTGCATGGCTAGAGCCGAAGCGGCAAGGCCAAGAAAGGTGAGGTAGATATTCATGGTTTGTGATGTTGTGGATAATTTTGTAAACTTTATGACTTGATACTCATACTATGAAAAGACTGGACGAAGTTTGGTTGGAAAAGAAAGGTCGCCAACTCCATGGCTGATGTGGTCGAGCAGTGCTTGCGAATCATTTATACAGGATTTCTTGGCTAAGTGCCGCTTATCGCGACATGAATAGCAAGAGAACGCGATGCTCGGACCGGTGGTTTTGTACTATGGAAGGTTTCTTGTTTCCCCACAGGCTTACGACTCCGTCATACAAGGAAGAGTTGCGGCGAGTCTGCAGACTTGCTATGGAGGTCAGGCGGAGAGACTACCCCACTGAAGGTCCGGGTACGGGCCTGTTATCCGTCAACCATAGAGTCCTGGAGGACAGCCATTACCTAAGAAGACGAGTCGAGGCCTATCGCGCCGGCCTGGTAACAGGAGCTTCGTCATGAACGTATGATTCGATGCCAACCCCCGCGGTAGAAGGGGATGACCGTGGAAGCCGAAGATGATAGAAGAAAGGGGCAACTAGGGTTGGTAGCATCCAAAACGCCCCTGGGTAGTAAAGGTTGCACGGTTCCTGAGGAGCGTCGGACTCGGCAACGAGCATGATCGAACAGTCAGAAACACGACAAGAAAAGTTGTATATTCTCCTCATTGAAAAGTGAACCAGGACACATCTGACTTAGAACGGAGGTTCTACCTTTTGATGTGGGATGGTTATGATTGCTTTCATATCATCGGAAGGCCTATGATCATAGAGTTTAGGAACTCCAGTTGTAGGGTTGGCACGGGATTAATATGATACAACTAGTAACCTGACGATATCCAGTGTTGAAGACTAGGTAAGTGAGCAGTGAAGCTGCGTATATTTTCCATGTCCGGCTCTCGGTCAGGTTCTTGAGAGTCAAGACATACCGGTAGGTAGAACCCGAACTCGTGAAAGGCAGCACACGACCACAACCAAGTCGGCCAGGAAGTCCAAAGCATCACAATAGGTGACGTGGCAGCGATCGGAAATCGAGGCGGCTCACGACTGAAGAGAACTTCAGATCCCAATAAACTGCCGGAAGCGGGGATTGGTAGTATCTTTCTGCAACAAGCCGACAGTTGCCCATCTTGGACTTGGAAATCTATGGAGCGCCGTACTGGTCTAACGCTGCTAGAAAAGTTGGTATGCGTTCCGCAAGAAAGGGGGCTGCCAGTCGCTTGTAGAATTGCGAAGAGCACAGACCTGACTGTAACTGCAGGATCTCAACCCCATGCTGACAGGCTGATCAGGGAGATCCGTTCCTGCATGTCGCGGTAACTGCCGGCCGCTCCCGCTCGCAAAAAACCGGCGCCGAGGCTCCAGCAGTAAACCCCACCAAAACCCGGTCAAAAAATTCTCCAACAGAATTTGCCCCGCCATCACCTCCCGATACCGACCGGTATCGTCAAGACGCCAGGAACTGCGACATCGGACATACCCCACCACCACATCTCACGATCTTACCGGAAGATCCAGTTCTCTGTTTTGTGACAGACTATTTCCCCAGAACAAAGCGAAAATACACATCCCGCACACTAAACCATGGAAACCTCAGCCCCTTCTTCACCCCCCGGCCTCACAGCCGACCACCCCATCCGCATCGGCACACGGAAATCCGCCCTAGCTCTCGCCCAGGCAACCCATGTTTCCAGACTAATAGAAAATGCGCATCCCCACCTCCACTTCGCCATCCAAGGCATGCACTCCTCGGCGGACCTGGACAAAACCACCGCCCTGTATGCCTTCGGCGGCAAAGGGCTGTGGACCAACGAGCTCGAAGCCCGTCTCTTATCCAGCGAGCTCGATCTCGTCGTGCACAGCCTCAAAGACATGCCGACCGTTCTGCCAGCCGGCTGTATCCTAGCTACCGTCCCCGCGCGCGAGGACGCCCGCGACGTAGTGGTCGCCAAGAAAAGCCTGCAGGGCAAGTACAAGAGTCTAGCGGATCTACCACCCGGCTCCGTTGTCGGCACCAGCAGCGTGCGCCGCATGGCGCAAGTGCGACGGCGGTACCCGGAGCTGAGTTTCAAAGACATGCGGGGGAACATCGACACCAGGCTGCGGAAGCTAGACGACGAAGAGTCAGAGTACTCGGTGCTGATTCTAGCGGCGGCGGGGCTGTCGAGGATGGGGCTGCTGGGACGGGTAACGCAGTTTCTAGATGGGAGCGTGGAAGGCGGGGGTATGCTGCATGCGGTGGGGCAGGGCGGGTTGGGGATTGAGACTAGAGAGGGCGATGAGAGGATTCATGCTCTGCTGGATTTGCTGGAGGATAAGCCGACGAGGATCGCGGCGGAGGCGGAGAGGAGCGTCATGAGGACGCTGGAGGGAGGGTGCAGCGTGCCGATTGGAGTTGAGACGAGCTGGGTGGGGGAAAGTAGGTTGTTGCTGAAAGCTACGGTTGTGAGTGTCGATGGCACGCAGGCGGTTGACGGGGAGTGTGAGGAAGAGGTGAGAAGTCAGGAAGAGGCCGTTGCGTTGGGGAAGAAGGTCGCGGCGAAATTGGTGGAAGATGGCGCGCAGACTATTCTCGATGCCATTACCGCTGAGAAGGAGAAAGATCCGGATGCGAAGGAGAAATGGGTGCCTGCGTAGACGATGAAGAGATGCTAAATGTTGCGCACGGATATAGAACGTGGGCATACCAAACGGCTTTTAGATCTTCTAGATCGTATATGATCTTACTTGTACATGTATTATGTAGATTCCTTTCGTATTCACTGTACAAACTTATGGTGGTTCATGACTTTTCACACCGAGTCCCGTTGGGTTAGAGAGAGGTACGCATGTGTATCTACCGCATCAAGAGTCGAAATAATTCGCGAAAGAACAACCCCTCACATCTCATTCCTCGGCCCCTGTAAAAGTCTTATACTCATCCGCGTTCATCAACCCCTCAAATTCCTCCTTAGCCCCCTTATCCAGCTTAACCCTGGCAATCCACCCACCACCCGCGCTATCATCCTCGGGGACCAAGTTGATGGTACCGGGATTCTCTTCCAGCAGCATGTTTGCGGCCGTGACCTCGCAGGATATGGGCGCATTGATGTCCGAGGCGGACTTGACGCTCTCGACGGCCCCGACAGTGTCGCCCTGTCCCACCGTCTGCCCCACCGTCGGTAGCTCCACGTACACCACGTCGCCCAGCTCCGCCGCCGCGTAGCTGCTGATCCCGATCACGCCCGTGCTGCCGTCCGCGCTGATGTCGACCCATTCGTGCTGTTGGGTGTATCGCCGGATATGGCCTATCGGGTGCATGGTTAATCGTGAGCGGGGTAAGGGGGCAAGAGAGATAGAGGAAGCAGGAGCTTCGTTATGATATACGTACGCGCTGGCGAGGTTGAGAACGCTCGGGTCTTTAGCATAGGACTGGAAGACAGGTAGTACGATCCTGACCGTGCTACCAATGGATTGGGCTTGCTGCAGACATTTCGCGAGACTGCCGCCGAAGACCGCGCAGTCCGCAGACAGCTGCGCGCGAAGAAGGCCGACATGATAAGGAATGGGCAGACACGGTCGGTCGGGGCTACGAGCGAAAAGGGAAGCAACAAAATAGTAGATCGTTCTAAGATCCTGTCTCTAGCAATGGCCAAGTTGACGGGTGCTGCGTGGAGAGAAAACGTGCAAGTCTACGCTATCAACAACCGCCAAGAATCTGCTGCTCGATGGCGATACCGGAGCTGTGAATTTCCGGCTCACGATAACGGTACGGTGTGATGCTGTGTAGTGCCGGTAGAGACTGCCCGCCAATCAGGGGCGCGCCGCCCCGGAGCGGGACCCCGCTATCGGAACTCCTCTGCTGTTATCATATGGGACTGGTGCAGTAGGATGTGCGGTCCGTGCAGCAAGCACCGCGCAGAGAAATCCTTCAAATCTCCGCTGATGAGATTTGCATGATTTTCAGGTCTCAGCGAGCTGGTGGTGAGCGCGTCACATTCATGCCGGACCTTAGCCCTGATTTGATTGAGAGGAGGGAAGCTCACTATTTGACTTTCTTGGAATCGGAAAAAGAGGAAAAGAATCGAAAAGAAAGCTCTTCACCTGCTAGTCCTACCCAAATTATCGCACTGGGGAAACCTGACTGTTTTGTAACCAGGCGTAGTTCTCGCGATTCCCTTACTTGGACAAGCAAGTTGCCATCTGAATCCCTGACTTTAATCCCTATGCGTGAGAAAGCATCCAGTTAGCATCGGGTCATCTGACCATGTCCCGGCTCTCCTATCGTATTTCTATTTCCGATACTCAGTCCAATAGTGCTCTAGTAGCCATTCAATTCCACCACTAAGCACATTGCCCGAACGGATCGTGCAAGTGCATAGAGGGAAAAGATCGTACGATGCAGACAATTAGAACGTATAGTCATTGCAAATTGGGCTTGTGCATGCGTGCTTATTTAACAGTTCAAGATCATATGAGTAGGATTTGGATGACTCCCTATTCAAATGGGGAAATGTTAGCATAACTTAGAGCGTTCGTCGCTTTTGATGGCACAGCCGGGTTCGCTCTGCCAATGAACCCTCTTTGCTCTCCCCTCAACCCCCACCGATCTAACCTCAAGTCACTCCGCAATGCATCAACAACCGCGAAAGATTGGGCAACATTTCAATTGATTGTTCCTTAAAGGAACTTCATCATCTTTTCCTTTTTTCTTCGTCCCCCATGTATCACCTCAATGAGACGGTCTTTTTACTTCATTTCGCTCATCTAGAGGTCAAAGACCCCCATACCCTATCCCCCCTTCCTCAACATGCTGGATGCTAGTGTCACAAAAAGGATGACTCCCAAGACTCCGTATTTCCTCCAGTCCCCGCCGCCTGCCATTCCTGTTTTTGGGGCGCTCACTCTGAACAATACAACCACAACCACGACAGACATGCGTCTGTTAGGGAGCCCCAAAACCGATTACTGACCCTCCGAATGCTGTAAATCAGAGGGGTGGGGGAGGTGTGCGGGGAAAATAGCAGTGAGAAAACCCCCGCATCGCAAACTATTGCTTTCGCTTCCAGGCCCTGGCTCTTCCCACATGTTCTGTGTTTCTCTGGTACATCATTCCCGCCGCTCGTCGTTTGCTTCCCATTACCCGGTCCGGATCGAATGGCCCACGGGATAGCGTGGTATTACAAAGGAAAAATAGTGAAGTGTCAGTTTAGAAAATTTTCGTTATCTGGTTGGGTGGCGCAATTTGGAAAATGCCGGTACGGGGTACTGTGAATTCATATTACATGAAACGGGCCGTCCAAACTTGGTGGATGGCTCGATGGATGATTATGGTCGCGCGACGACAAGCGGCGAAGAGTAGAGCCGAGGACTGCGCCGCTGTCAAAGGATGCCGCTAATGTGCGGTGCAGAATTCCAAGAGGTACGGATGATACCATGGCGAACTGTTCCTGTGACAAATACCGCTAATGATAAAATGCAACCTTCGCTAGGATGCACACGCCGGGAGTGTTCAAGGGTGTATACTGGCATGCTTTTATTAGAGCAAGACCCCGAATGGGTCTCATTAACAAGACTGGTAAAGCAGTAAGGGTTCGCCGATATTTTCAATCTCGGGAATCGTGCACTTTAGATCGAACGCTTTGGAGAGCACGATTTTGAAAATCTGAGATGATTAGCTTAAACATGTACGAAGATAAAATGGATTTAAGATTTCAGATACCTTTTGGACATTGATGCTGTGGCTCGTGCTGCTGAATATCAGGGCAGCGCGCATGGCTTTGGCGAATCGGCGGGCCTGGCAAGTTAGATCAAGTAAACCTATAATCTCCAAGGACATGACACACCTGATTCGATATCTCCTCCTGATCTTCACGAGGGAAGTTAACGAAATGATCATATTTAGTTCCGACAAGGATGGGAATAGCCGTCTTGTTGAACCCGCGACCCTGACGATACCACTCCTTGATGCTGTTCAGCGTGCTCTTACGGGTCAAGTCGAACATGAAAAGGATAGCGACAGCATCGTTGCAAACAAGCGGCAGCATGTTCACGAACTCGCGCTGGCCACCCAGATCCCAGATGCTGAATGTGATCTCGGTGTTGCGAATGCTAATGGTCTTTTCCATGAAGTTGACGCCGAGGGTCTGGATGTAATCTTCATCCCAACTGCCCTCGACGTATTTGACCATCAGCGACGTCTTGCCGATTTGCGCATCGCCCACCATACCAACTTTGATCACCACGTGACTGCGACCATTCTGCTCAGTGCTAGGCAAACCGTTTACGCCTGACACACCGGCAGCGCCAGTTACCCCATTCATAGTGTTGCTACTGGGACCGTTGTTTAGGTTTGTACTGGGACCGTTGTTTAGGTTTGTACTGGGACCGTTGTTGTTGGAACTGCCGTTACCATTACTATTGTTGACTCGATCGCTATGATGACGCTCGCCAGCGTTTTGGGACAGAACGGAGGGAGGACGTGAGGGCGGTCGCGAGTGTGATTGCTGAGGCTTTGATGGAGTAGGCGGGGTAGCGTGGCCTGAATTAGGAGCAGCCGATTGAGGATCTGCAAAGGCTTCTTCGTTGCCAGAACGCGTTATGCCATCTAGCGACCGAGATTGACCATGCAAGCGATCGTGTCCTGTGTGATGGTCGTTGGCGAGATTGAGAGAGCCCTCGATACCGCCTATGGTGTCGTCATGGGGATCGTGCTGCGGCAACAACTGCTGCTGTGCCATCGACATTGGGTCTTGATCCATCTTGCGTGGAAGTGTGCGGATGAAAAAGGGCGTTGGGCTAAGACCCCGCCGGTTGTTATTGGGTGCAAAATGAGACGATGGGGGTCTCTGGGGTATGATTGAGAGAGCGAGAGACAACAGACAGACAAAGCCCAGTCCCGCAATTCACAGGCAATGACGCACACAGGCCGGACCGTAATGATTGCGCGCAACCAAGGCCGACGAGTCCCGATTTGTTGCCGCGCAAGATGGTAGAAAAAGTGCGGAGTTGATGTTGCACCTGGACCTAGATCAGGAGCCTAAACTTGGACCCCTGATGGCCTCGCCGTTCGTCGAGCTTCAGGTCACGACCACTGTGGCTGCTGTGTCTTGAGCCTGGCTGGGCCCAAGCCAGACAGACCGTAGTATGCAGATTGAGACAATGTATCGGTTGGGGAGCGGAGACGAAATGCCAATGGTCTTGATGGTGAGCATGCAAGACGCAAAGCAACACTGACGGCGTGGGAATACGAGCGGCCGTGGAGCTGGTAGTGTTGGTGGTGGATCTAGACGGCGGACGGGGACAGTGGACGTTGGGCCTGGGACATGGACGCAAGACCGTGAACCCGGACGTGTCGCTGCCGATACGGAGTTGCTGTTTGGCAGTTGGCTTGCTCCCCAGCTTAACCGACTACTCCTGCTCCGGCTTCTTCCCCATCGGCATATGACAGGCAGCAGAAGCGGCGGCGGCAGCGGTGCAATGATGCGCAGAAAAGGTGCATGGAAATGGAGTGAGCGGCGGGTTGAGCGAGGAACGGGGACCGTGTGAGGTCCTGTCTTGGGTGCAGTCCCACGCAGATGATCGTGCGTTGTTGTGTGCGATTTGTCACAGTGTTTCCCGCGAAACTTGTAACCTGCGAGGCTGTCGAGCTGTGACCTACACTCCAAGCTCTGTAACCTGTACCTGCGCCGTGTGACCACTGCAAAAGGGCAAGGCATGGGAGGCCCACAACATTCCTGCCTGATGGTCAAAGTCCACCCTGTTTGACTGTTTGTCAATGCAGATGACAAAATCGCAAGATAGTAAAAGCGGAGTAGAGGCTCTGTACGCAATGCTTCTACTGGTGCAGTTTCAACTGGGGGTGCTGTGCATTGCCGTAATCCTGTGCCTGGAACTGGAACATTACTGTGCAGTACAGTACTGCATCTACGATTATTCGCACTTTGAGATCAGGAACCGCAACAATCTTCAACTCCTATGGCCGTTGCTACTGCTACAATTCGGATCAGGAATTTCCCTTAACACTAACTTGACAAGCCCGTTTTTGGAATTGGAAACAGAAAGGGGCCAGCCAAACAATTCATGATAACCTAAGGCCCGTGCCTCACCGTTTGATCGTCTCCTTATGCGGTCTTCTCCTGGTCTACCAGCATGAGGGATGTAGCTCAACTAACCTTAATTTATCCAGCTTCCATGAGTGAGAAATTTCGATCGAATTCTTCATGCGCCAATCTGGAGAGTGGCTCCAGCATGGGTAGGGCTACGAGGGTGCCCCGAAGGCATATTTGCATGCTATGCGCGACGGTTGATGTGGATTCGTGGAATCCGCTCATGATAATGGGCCATGATCGCTGCCCGACGCTGACGGATCCAGGATGCCAAAGCTACCTCTAGGAAGCCAAGCTGCCCTTTGAGAAGCGGTAACCCACGGTCGCGTCCACCGCGTTCAAACAGAGGGTGGAGAAACATTGCTTTGCAACCCTCCAGAACGTGCCTGGCAACCACGCCAGAAAAAACCTAGAATGTTCACAGCACCCTTCTCCGGCGGATAACGCTTCTACCAGAGATCTCCGTCTATCGGAGAGCAGGTAACAAATCCGATCTCCGACCTTCATTACACAGCACAGCATTTGTAACTTATAGATCTGGGCTTTCCTTCTTCGACTTGATGCTGTTTTTCAGCTCAGATTCCTCCCGTGGCACAAAACAAGCCCAACTCAAAAGACTCGACTGTCTTGTGTCAATTCGGTCTGTGTAAACACGACGAAACACACAACACAACACCACACCACCACGCCCAGGCTCCGCAGCGAGCGAATCAACATTGCCCAGCCCGGGCAGAACCCGGGCCCCTTTCTGGCCCCCAACCCAACAATCAGACCCTGCCACGATAAATCTCGCTTCAGATGTCGGTACATGGCGACAACACCGCCCCTTTTCTCAAAACCGGCATGAAATTGCGAACATTCACAGCAACACAAAATCCGGGGAAAGTTCATAAACCGGAACCACAATTCCAAGTCCTCGGGTCGACTGATGGGTGCTAATCTTGTGAGACAAAACAGCCCAGAAGAATATTCTTGCTCATCGTTGTCTCCCGCATGAGGCGCATCGTGCATTCTAGCTGCCTGTTTTGAGGCGTCCCCCGCATTCATCATTCCTGCTTCAAACCAAGCTAACGACTTAAGACCGGTATATGGGGTCTTGCTCCGCATGCTACTTTCTAGTGGGATAAAATTTCGTCATTTTCAAGGCTTATATTCTGTAGAGGCCTCGATGTCTCACTCGTCAGCTCAGCTGTTTTCTCCAAACACATGGCTGACTACCTTGGGCTTGATTCGAGCATTGTACGAGCTGATAGCTGCGGTCTCAAGCTGGGCATAGGTGAGATAGCCTGCATCGAGATCCTGAAGCGCTGCATTGCAATGTTCATACTTTCGGGCTAGCTGGCTTCATGTCGAGAGTCGACCCAATACTTCGATTGTTGTTCAATTTACAATCCCGCTGTTGTGGTCGGCCAAGGACTTACACCACAGGCGCCATCGTACCATCAAGCTGGGCAATACAACATACCAGCATCCTTTTGAGTCCCCACCAGTACGGTGTGGTCAAACTCCTTGCTATCATTGTTATCTTCCGGGCTAAGATTTTGAGGCTGTCGGTGTAAAGTCAGCTTTCTGCAAAATATTTGTTGCGCCGCTCTTGTAACTTAGAAGCTGGAATTCGAGGAGAATTTAATGCAGCAACATGCTTCACCGAAGGTAAACATTGAAATGTTTTTGTGGCTTGCCTTTGAAGCACGTCAGCTGCAGCTGTGAGCGGATTTTGTTCCGTAACATGCAAGTAATTGTGAACTGCATCGAAACCGTTCTCATCTTGGCAAGTTTTACTATTCTCTGATACCGGTGGTAGAGAAATCGGTGCTAGGAATTCAGACTAGACCAGCGACAAGTCAAGCTAAAAATGCGATTTGTCTAGATAACATTCTTTGTGAAGGTAGCTAGATATCGTGTGATTTTTATAGTTATTCGCCTTCACTAATTATTTCCCTGCTTAGTAAGCTTGTGGCTATGAAAGTCTCTTGCCCTTTTATCATAACTTTATCTCAACTCATTTCTAAATTCTTTGCTCGCGGAGCCGATCTCGCGAGGTATCAAAGCTATATTAGGTCCTCAAAGCTACCATAGTTGGTATCCAAATATCCACTTCATATGCCGCTGTCGGTCTGGATTACCATATCCTCAGCCACATATGTGTCCCACGCATTACAAGTGGAATTCAATACATCCACATTCACATTCGCCATTATTTCCGACTCCCGCTCTAACAATTGCACAGCTAATCCTCCGGACGTGTGCCACGCAACATGGCAATGTATCAGCCAGGCACCCGGGTTGTCCGTCTTAAAGGCGATAACGGTGTAGCCTTGGCCGACCAGCATGGCCGTGTCGCGTCGAGGCGCGTTGGTCAGCGTCAGGCTGGTGGTGCTGCTGTTGTACGTTCCTGTTCCCTGAGCCAGGACCCAGAAGTCGTGACCGTGCTGAATTCGTTAGTGGAGGGTACATTTTCGAGTTCAGAAAAGGGATACTTACCAAATGCATGGGATGCGGTACCGCAGCCGTTGTTTCTATTACGAAATACACCCACACATCCGGATCGGGCATCTCATATACATTCTGCTCTCCTGTCCACGTGTCGTTGCCTTCTGAGAGCTGCAGGAGAGTCGGGTAGTCCCATAAGTTCACGAAGGATTCGTTGCCCATCTGCCAGAGAACATAGGTACCCGTCAAATTGATCGCCGCATTGAACTCCTCGGTGAGGGACGCAGAACTGCCGGCGTCAATGGACAAGTAGGGCACCAGATTTGACATGTTCTCATCATTACAATCGTCGGCGGTAGAAGAGTTCCACTGTGTCGACGACGGAGTCGAAATGGTGATGTTATCGTACCCGATAATACCTTGTACCTGCGTTTTGTAATTGGTGCTGCATGTAGACTGGAGGATACCACGAATCCAGTACAAGCCTGACGTGGAGTTGGCCGTCACTATCACATCGTAACGCTGACCCATGCCGATAGATACGAATTCAGTCGTGTAGGGCTTAATGGGCACCAAGTCTGTCGCTATGACCTCAAGGGTGTGGTTGTCGATGGTGAACTTGAAGTGCGTATCAGCAGCCCCATTGATGATCCGCATCCG